>JAADVT010000404.1:0-28027 GCA_023335895.1 Pythium rishiriense
GCTATGGTCCTCGGATGCTTTGGAAGACATTGTGTTGTCGATCGGCAACGCCGTGGACGTCGCGTACGCGAAACGTTTTACGGAGCGTGTGCACGCCAACCAGGAGCGACCGGAGTCACTTCCGGCTCTGTTCGGGATGTACGAGCCGTGTCGCTGCTTTCTGTCATTCTTTGACAGTCGTCGCCAGTGCGCTGGCTGCCCAAAGGTATCTCTATTTCTCTATGTGTGTGAGTAGGAACAACCATTGGTCTCACGCTTGTGAATCCACCTTGCTGTAGAGGGTGTGCAAGAAGTGTCGTGTGAAGCGGGAGATCTTCCACCGTGAAGACTACACCTCCCCCAAACTTGCGAGCGCGTTGTTCTGCTTCACGTGCATAGAGAGCGTGCGCAACTCTCGACCGTCGCCACGCGAAAGTGTTGACGAAAGCACGAGTCCCCATCACGGGCGTCGACAAGCGTCCGCCGATCCAATTCGCACCAAGAACGAGGTTCCGCGCCGAGTCACCGGAAACTCGAGGCGCACGGGTATCCGCAAGAACATCCCCAGTAGGAGTGTGTCCTCGACGACGACAACGTCTGAAGGGGACAGTTGGAGCGAGCCGGAGAGCGAGCGGTCCCTCGGTTTGTTCATGCGCATGGTGCAGAACCAGTTGGACGAAGTGAAGTACGACGACATGGATGTGACGTCACGGGTTTCGGAGCTCGCGATGCTGGGCAGTGGGGCGATCCCTCGGTACATTGACGCTGACGACGACACCGACGACCATGCGGATGCCGATAGCGATGGATCCGTCGGAACCATGTCATACAGTTGCGCCTCATCCCACTTTTCGATTTGTGAGGGCGACGCCAATTCGCTCAGTGGTCAAGTCGAGATGGACGACGTCGAGTCTATCAAACCCATGCGCCGCAATCTGCAGCCGCCCGAGATGCTGCAGGCCCAGAAGCTCGATCGAGACGGCTCGCTTCTGTCGCCCCCAAAGGCCGCTCCACCGCGAGTGGGGTCGTCTGAAGGAAACCTCATGTCACGGCTCGAACGTGCGTCACGGCTCGCTGAGCAGACCCATCAGTTCACGAAAGAACAGTCGAGGCGCCACAAGCTGCGCATGTACACGCCATCGCGGCTGAGGAGTGTCAAGGTGTAGTGCGGAGAGACTGTATAAATCGACGTAGTACTAGTAGGATTCGTTGGCACCATCTCGGGAGCACGCTCGATTCTCATCTTGTCGGAATGGAAAAAAAAATATCGATCACAAACTGACTCGTGTAGGCGTCAATACGGTGTTTTGTGGTGTGATTTCTGTTTGGTAGTAGGTATGATAATTAAGAGTACGATGTCTATAGAGTGTACCCGCTGCTCTCTGTGGACTGTGCGCGACTGCTGGACCGCGAAAGCACTTGCGAGCGCTGGAGCTGCTCGTACGTTTGCTCGGCGACCAGCGAGGCCTTTTCCAGCCGCGACAGCAGCGAGCGCGTGAGTTCGTCGGGCGACATGGTTTTTGTGGACGCCGTCGACTGCTTGCGCAGCGAGCCGTCCGAGTTGAGCAGCTGTGCCTCGAGCATCTCGGGGGGCTGCTGGCTGCGACGCACGGGCCGCACCGACAGGATTTCTTCTTCTTCCTCGTCCAGGTCGCCATAGTCACCCTCGTCGTTTGTGCCGTCCGTTTCGACCGAGAGCAGCGACGACACGTAGCTCGACGACGTGAGCTCGTCGTCGCTCGTGCAGCTCAGGCTGTCGCTGTCGCGGCCAAACTCACCGGAGCCCAGGATCGCGAGTCCTTCGTGCCGAGAGCTCGCGTCCAGATCGTCGTACCCGACTTCCTCGAGCTGCTGCTGTAGCTTGAGCGTGAACATGCGCAGCGAGCGCTCGCTGTCCGGTTCCGGTTCGTCGTCGTACCCAAAGTGGTCGCTGTCGGTGCCAAATGTGGTGGAGATGGACTCGCCGTTAAAGCCTCGCGGGGACGCGACGTCGTCGTACATTTTGTAGCCGCGCGGCGACTCGTCGTCGTACAGCGGCTTGAACCCGCGCGAGGGCAGCGCGGACTGGTCCTCGTCTTCTTCGTGCTCGGGCTCTCGTCGCGCGTGGCTAGCAGTCGAGGAAGACGACGACAGCGACGGGGTCGGCGCATTCGGGTTCTTGACGCTCTCCATGCAGTCAAAGCAAAACGTCGCGTGCGCCAGCTTCAGCGACGACTTGTGCTCGCGGCGCAGCACGTCGTGCTTGACGCGGCACTTTTTACAGACGCTCTATGCAAAAAAAACACCAAATCCATGGTTAGCGTGGCCGGAAACAACCTTTCAAGCCTATACGCAACGCACCATTTTGTCGCAGCCAGCGCACTCGCGGTGGCGCTCGAAGAAAGACGGGAGACTGTGGCAGAGCTCGCAGACGCTGCCGCGCGGGAGTTTGGTGTGCCCGGCGCGACGCTTGGCGCGCACGAGCGCGGCGCAGCGCTTGGCGTACGCGACCTCGCGCGCGCCGGCCACGGAGAGCGCGATGTCGGCAAAGTTGGTGCGCGACATTTTCCAGAGCATCTTGGGGCCCGAGAGGTCCATGCTGCCGTTCATGTACATGCCCACGAGCCCGTTGCGGGTCTCTTCAAAGAGGTAGCACAGCGAAATGTGGGTGCGCAGCGTCTTGGACGACGCCGAGGGCGGGCACTCGGGCAGGTCCACGGACTGCATGATGAAGTAGCCGAGCTTGCGGCCGCCCGTGATGTCGATCACGCCGACTTTTTCGAGGTAGCACACGTCGCGGCTCGAGACCATGCCGCTGGCCGAGGCCTTGACCGCGGCCCATTTGAGCCCCGTGAACGCGAACGGGTGCTCGGGCGACCGGTGCTCGATGACCTTGAGCACTTCGGCGTCGGCAAAGCGGGCCGTGAGCTGGTGCTGCACGAGCCGCGTGTGCTCGGTCGAGTCCATGTACAGCCCTTCCATGACGTCCACGAGCCGCGCCTTGATCGTGCCGGCCACGAGCAGCGCGGCCTGGCGCTTGTTGGCGCGGTGGCGCTCGTAGTAGACGCTGGCGCCGCCGCGCGAGCGCACGTACCGCCAGCGCTGCGTGTCGATGGGCGCGCCGTCGAGCTGGACAAAGGCGCGGACCGTGCTCGAGAGCGCGGCGTGGGCCACGTCGTGGAACGCGTCGAGCCGCGCCTCCGTGAGCTTGACGGGCGCGAACCGCGTGGACCGCGCGGCCGTCGGCGCCGGGTCCGGGTCCACGTAGTGGTTGTCGCTATGCATGGGGTGATGGCAGTGGAGCAATCGGTCGCTTCGCGGGCCACTCGACCGATTGGCAACTGGGTCTCTTCCGCCGAACGCAAACGCGTTGCGGTCCCCCCCCTCCTCCCATCTGGCTGCTGGATCCAGAGTCCGGACTCCGGCCGGGAGGTCCACTCATCCCGGCCTGTCCACGCGCACGCGACCGGAGATGCGCGCAAAGGCACTTCGCGTCCGCGTTGGCGTATGCCGCACAAGCGACGGGCCGTCGGCCGGGTTCCGCGATCTCGCACGCAACAGCAACCCTCGTCAACCGGAGAAAGCGCCTTTGGGAGACCCAGCACGGAGGCACCAGCTGGGCGCAGCCAAGGGCTGGAACAATCCAGCTGGTGGTCTAGTGCAAGCCTGGCAAAATCCACGTATGCGACGTGTGGAGACTCGATCGGAATGAAGGCGACAGCTTTTGCTGGGGCGCCCAGAGGGTTCGAGCGTGTCCGTGAGTCACGGGTTGGTGTGGACCTGGCGCTGTCCTACACGGTGGCAGAGACAGTCCCTTGCGCGTCTTGCTGCACGAAAAAAGACAACCCAGCAGCCGGGTCATGTGGCGTGGTGTCGTCGGCTGACCTGACCGGACTGTATCGAATGCGCTGGCACGCACGGCGGGTATGGGTTGCCATGCTGCCGAGTGCGGTGGCACGGCATTGCCACCGCGTTCAATGCCACCGCATTGTGAGCGCCGTGTGCATCCGATGCGAATGTGGTCGCTAGAGGCGCCACCAAACTTGTCCAGCGTGGCTTGCGTGCCACGCCCACGGCAGTATCTTTTCGGGATGTTCGGGGTGGACGTTTTTGTGGAAGAGTTGGACATTGGAGATACGTAAAAGTAGACAACTTGTGGGAGAGAGTAAGCATTCACACGGACGGCGCTTGGGAATGGCAATGATCCTCAACCGCACTACAGAGAGCAGTATACAGTATCATGCTGACCATTCCCCAGCATTATTGTTGTCGCCATAATACTGGCAATGACTGCGGTTCTCCAGGCAGAATATGCACTGGATTGCTCTGCTGGATGGGATAGTCCGTTGGCGTCGTCGCATCGCGTGATCACTGGATACAGGTATCGTAAAGGCTCCCGGAATCCGCATTGAAAAAACGCCGGCGCGAGCGCGTTGCACCGCTTTGACGAGCACAGTCGTTCCAGCCACACAGACTGTATCAGCCACATCCCGAGGCGTTCCGATTCTTTTTCAAGCGGCACTCATTGGCCTGAATGGATGGTCTCCACTCGAATGCCGCGATCTTGTCTCAACATTGGACTTGACAACACTGTAAAAATTCTCCACAATCTGACGCTGGAAAGATACAGTCGGTAGGTCGGAGTGTCGAGTTGTGCTCTCTGCTGGCAGACCGAGCAGCACAAAGGGTCTAAACTCTGACAGGCGCAGCCACGGAGAAAGTGTCGACCCGAAGTACACGCACTTACGTAGTTGATACTTTCCTGTGATATCCGGTTCCTTCGGCTCACGTATGCGCCCTCTTCCCTCTTTGAGCATGCCATTCAACGAATGGAGTTGACGACACGACCATCGCAGTGCGATTGAACACTGCACGCTCGGATCTTTCACCGGGAAAGCTTTACTTGAGTTCAGTATGGCCAGCATGATGGCATCAACTAAACGCCGATGACCGCATGACCAGCAGTCCGCCCGACACGATGGTCAAACACGCAGACTCGTCATCGGTCGGGTCTCACGACCAGAACAGCACAGAACACCAGTCACCGACGCTTCAAAGATAAGCACCTCGCGGTAGATCTTCTGGCTGAGACGGTCACTCGTTAATTTGAGGGCTCCAGGTCTCCACTGAGCAGCCGACACACTCGTGGCAAACGCTCCGACGCCTCATCCGTGAGAAACTTGCCCACAAAACCGAAAACCAGATGGCTACACAGAGTTTACGGTATTTTTTAACGGACGGAGGGGTTGGGGTTAGGGATCTCGTCCGCCGTCCACCGAGTGGATCCGCTAATCAAATGAGTATGTCATCACTGAGATCTTTTGTGGCTCCAAACGACGCCGTACCGTGCAACGCGTTACACATTCTATTCCAGCACAGTTACGTGCTTTTGGACACCCACATCTCCTTAAAACCACGCTCAGCTGCGGTGGTGGCCACGACTGGCCGCGAATTGGTCGTACGCGCGCCTCGCCTGCTCGCGGGTGAGGCGGGCGGTCTGTTCGGCCGCGATCGACGCCTGGACGAGACGCGACATGAGCGCTGCCTGCTCGGCGTGGCGCGCGGGGGGCGACAGCGCGGACAGCGATTGCGCATGCGGCCGAAGCCGAACCGTTCCGTCGGCGTTGATGCTCTGACGCGCGAGCATCTCGGGCGGCTGCGTGCTTCGCCTCAGCGGGCGAATGGAGATGATGGTCTCATCGTGGTCGAGTTCATGACTATGATCATCGTCGAGTTGGTCACCCCCCACGGAATAGCACGAGGATGTGGGGCTCGCAGCAACCGCGTGGTTTTCACCCTGACTTTTTCTTTCTGTGCTTCCATCGCGCGTATGCCAAGTGCTGCCGGCTCCGAGACTAGCGAGATCCGTGAGGCGCAAGCACACGTCCGAATCGCTGTAGCCGACGTCTTCAAGCTGCAGTGCCAACTTCAGTGAGAATTCTCGCAGCGATCGCTGGCTGTCAGCAACGTGTTCATCTGAGCTCTCGTCCTCCGTGAGCGTATGGCGTGAGCCATCGTACGAGTCGAACTGGGGGACAGTGAGACGCACATGCTCGATGTCTTCCCTGGCTGGCTCATGGATTGGCCCTGGCGTGCAAGGAATGATCGCCTTGGGGCGTTGGAAAGCCTGAAATATCGGTTTCGTCGGTGATCGAGCGCTTCTTGCGCAGTCGATGCAAAATGTAGCAGGTACGAGGCGCGTAGTCCGATCGCAGTCGAAAACGTGGCACTTGACGCGGCACTTCTTGCAGACGCTCTACCGTACACAGAGTAAGCGCGAAAACAAAAAGTGAGTTCCAACTCATCGGCAATTTGTCGCACTTCACAAACGTACCACTTTGTTGCAACCGGCGCATTCCTGGTGATGGTCGAAAAACGCTGGAAGACTGTGGCACACTTCACACACAATGCTGCGAATCGGACGAGATGAGACTTGCGCATGCTTGGCCAGCATGAGCCTCGTGCATCGCTTCGCATGGGCAATCCTTTCTACATTGCTCACAGAGACGACGAGGTCTGCAAAATTCTTGCGCGCCATCTTCCAGAGCATTTGAGGCCCGTAGCTCTCCATGGTACCCCTCATGTACACTCCCACAACCCCGTCTTGGAGCTCCTCAAACAAGTAACACAGCGAGATGTCGGCTCGTATGACCTTGCGCGACTTTGACGGTGGGCATTCGGGAATATCAATGGATTGCATGATGAAGTAGCCGAGTCTGCGACCGTTGGCAACTTCAATCATGCCAAGTTTCTGAAATCAACCACCCATACCGGTGAGCCGAGACAGAGAGACACCACTTCACCGCACAGAACGTGTACCCACCTCAAAGAAGCAAATGTCCCGGTTTGACACGATACCACTCGACGAGGATTTCAGCATGGCCCACTTGATGCCCGTGAATGCGAACGGGCGCTCGATCGTTCGCTGCTCGATGACTTTGAGCACTTCAGCGTCCACGAAGCGCGCGCTCAGCTGGTGGTGCACGAGACGCGTGGCCTCACTCGTGTCCATGTTCAGACCCTCCATGACGTCTGCGAGACGGGCTCGAAGCGTGCCAGCGACCAGCAGCGACGACAGGTGGGTGCTCCGGAGGCGGCGATCGCTGAACGCGCTCAGACCGCCGCGCGAGCGCAGCAAGCACCATCGCGCAGCGTTTACGGACTCACCATCGAGCCGCACAAACTCGCCGATGGTTTGTGTGAGCGCTTTGTGGATGTGTTCGTGGAGTTGGTCGAGCCGGGCCGGCGTGATTGTGACTGGCTGGAACCGCCGTGGCGGCGACGAGCTTGGATGCTGCATGGCTGAGCTTGAGGTGTTAAATTGAGGACTGAGCCCACGCAACCGCAATGGCGGTTTGCCCGCCGTGACCTGTTGTCGGGGAGGAAAGAAGAGGTGACGCACTGGATGATTGCGCCGCTGTCATGGGCCTGGAAGGGCGTACCCCCATCATCCCCGGGTTGGATGGGAAAGACACTCGAAGTGGGGCCCTTGGATGGCTCGAGAGACCCCCCCCCCACTACTGTAACCATCGCACGCACCGGGAATCTTTCCGGATCGCACCAGCGATGCCCATGGGAGCCGATGTCCGACGATCTTGGGGGTGAGGCGTGTGTCAATGGATGTGATCGAATCCAGAGTCGAACGTGACGAAACGACTCGTCTGGCCGTCCGGACTTAAGCAGTCAGACCAGACACTGGATGTTCGAGCCACCTACAGCGCTCCCACCTCCTCGAAGGCGTCCCAATCGCCGGGAGAACACGGCCGTCGTGGCCGATCGCGTCTATCCTGAGCCATCTCTTCGCATCTATCTTGTGGTTCGAGGAATACCATCCATGTCTACAAATGCAATTACCCAAAGAAGTGAATCTGCGATTATACCTCGATAAAATGACATATCCAGTGTCACTCTTGAATCTTGTTCCGTTTCAAGGGTGTTTCGCACTGGCCCTCTGGAGCCAACGGGCAGCTCCTGTTCCCCCTCAAGGAAGAGGCAGGCATCCACGTTTGGCCATCTCTCACTTGCGGCTCCGTGCTCGGCCTCCCCCCCCTCGCCCGTGATGACGTCCGCCCGCCTCCACTCGCGGCCGATGCTGCTGCTTCTGGTGCTCGCGGTGGCGCTCGTCGTGAGCCCCGCGTGGGCCCAGGTCGCTCCGGCCGCTAACGATCCGGATGGCGACGCGCCGGTCGCGCCTGCCACCAAGAGCGCCGCCTTTGAACGCGCCGACCTCGACCACAATGGCGTGCTGGACGCCTCCGAGTTCGCGTTCTACACGACCAGCATCAAGAAGGCGCTCCAGCCTTTCTTCGACTTTGACGCGGTCAGCGATGACGGCGCGTTCAACCCCAACGCCGCCGCGGCGGTCAACAACAATGCGAATGGCAACGGACCGCGTGGTCGCTTCCGCGGCCCGGGCACCAACAAGTTTTGGTCGGGCTTCGTCAGCGGCATTCTCACGATCTGGGCCACGGAAATCGGCGACAAGACGTTCTTCATTGCAGCTATTCTGTCGATGAAGCAGGACCGCGTCGTCGTATTTGCCGGTGCCGTGGGCGCGCTCATGGTCATGACCGTGCTTTCCGTCGTCATGGGCGTTGTCGCGACCAAGTTCCTGCCACCGTCGCTCACCCACTACGTCGGCGCGATCCTCTTCGTCGTGTTTGGCGTCCGCATGCTTTACGATGCGCGCAACATGTCTGCCACGTACGTATCTCTGCGATCTACTTTGCTTTTCTACAGTGACCAAATTGACATGTATCCATTCGCTCTTCTATACAGCGGCCCGTCGGAAGAGCTTGCCGAAGTTGAAGATGAGCTAATGGGCAAGAAGGATGAGGGCGAGGCTGAGTAAGTTGGCACCTGAATGCTTTCTCCATCGAGTAACTCGTGCTCACCGGTGTGCCTAATTTTCGACAGGGGCATGGAAACGGGCCAGGCCAAGTCCGCCGGTGCGGAGGGCATGATGCAGGTGTTCACGCAGGCGTTCTTCATGACGTTCCTCGCTGAATGGGGTGACCGATCGCAGATCGCGACAGTGACGCTGTCGGCTACCAAGGACGCGTTCGGCGTCACTCTCGGCGCGATTCTCGGACACTCTATGTGCACGGGCATTGCGGTTGTCGGTGGCAAGTTCCTCGCCTCCCGGATCTCGGAGCGCACCGTGGCGATCGTGGGCGGCACGCTCTTTGTGCTCTTTGCGCTCCACTCGTTCATCTCGGGACCGGCGGACGTGTAGAAACATGCGACTCCCAACCCATTAGATTCCTTCGTCAGCTCCCATCAAGCACAGGATGATAGGTCTGCATTGTGTCCATCTAACATAACACGCTTCGTTCCTGACGTGAGAGGTTCACCTTTCAACTTGATGTCTCGTGTTCGGAATGTGGTCCACATCTCCAAACTCATTATAGTACCGTGGTGTCATCCTCCTAAAAGAGAGTACGAGAGGGTCGAATCTTCCTCTAACAGAACATTGAAGTCAGTGCGAGGCTCCAACTGCAACTTTTCTCCTCATCTGTGGGAGGTCGTCACTTTGCGAGATCAACACTCTCTCGTGCTCCTGTGTCTCCGGCCTTGATGGAAGGTGAGAAACGAGAGAGGATGCTGAGAAAAAATGTCGCTATCAACAAGTATTGTGGATAAATATGCAGGATTCCTACTGCTACGAAGACGAACGGCTCTGAGGCCATGGATCGTTCTTCCTACAACCAACGAACTACGACGTGGACACTAAGAGAGTATGCTATCCTATCCTAAGCAAGAGCAAGCGACGGCCCCGTGGACCGACACGGAATACTCGTGCAGGGTGATCTCGGAATGAGATCGCTTGTGTTCAAAATCCGAAGGCGCTTGCACCTTGACGGCCACTGGCCACGTCATCCAAAAATGTCACGATCACCTCCAGCAGCCCGCTTCGGTCTGTCGTGGGGCGGTTCTTTGGCCCACGCACGTATGCCTTGAAGTGGTTCATACACTGCTTGGAGTATTCCTTGTCATTCCGTCGGATCTGATCAAAAATGTCCGAGAAAGACGGAAACACATCCATGAGCAGCTCCAGTTCTCCTTCTTCTGGATCGTCGCCTTCGACGATTTCAAGCATCTTCGTCACAAACTCCCCGGCGCAGCGTTCCAACCCTTCGCAACGACACACTGTCAACTAATCCACTAGCTACACAGTCCAGATGATCTCAACACTCACCAAGAAGACCGTCCCGTTTCACTTTCTTCTCCTCGAATTCGTGCTTGTTGTGCTTTGCGTCGAGCACGCTTCTCTCGTTGAGCTTCGCACACTTGGCCTAGCCAGAAGATTATTCGCCCATTAGGATTCGTGGGAAATCGGCAACGAAATATCGGCTCATTTCCGCATACCACTTTGTCGATGCGACGCAAGTCGTCATCCGAAAACGGAATCCGCGTCTGGGGCTCAGAGAAATCCCCCGTTGCGAGCATGTACTGGACCAACGTGTCCACGTTGTACACGACGATCGAACCGTTTGAGCGGACAAACTCAAACTGCTCCAACAACTCACAAAGAGCATATTAGCGACGGGTCCTTTGCCAAGAGTCGTCATAATCGCACGCACCGTGTGGGGACCAAGCTCCGTGAGCATGATCGGATCGAGGGTGTTGATCACGCGCTTCATGCGCTTCTTCTCACGGGTTTCCGATTCGGACTCGTCGTTCTCAACCTTGCGCTTGAGCGCCGATAATCGCTCGCTGCATCGTTTGGTCTGCTGGGTGGTGGGCGCCTTCTCGTCGTTGGTGAGCTCGCCGGGTCGAGCAGTCGATTCCTTCGCGGTTCCCGCCGTCGGATCATGTGCGAGCGCCGTCGTGGCCGCCGGCGCGGAGGAAGTGGCGGAGGCGCTCCCATGGGGCGGCGCCGACCCGCCGCCTTCCTTGCGCTGAAGCAGATCATACAGTTCGGGTTTCGAAAGGTGCATGTAGTACTTGAGGCCGCGCTCGGCAGCGATTACGCGCAGTTCAGCCATGGAGGGCGAAGACCGGGTTTCCATGTTCGCTCGGCGGTCGGCAGGAAATGGAAGGGCGGAGGGGAGGAAAGCGGCGGATGAGGGGGAGGGAGGCCGGCGACTGACGGTTCTTCGTGGTCGCCACGTCCGCCCGGGCAATGGGCACAAAACGGGGAAACCCGCTGACCCTCATCACACGACCCCGAGTCAACCCGCTTCACTTGAGTGCCCATGTTGCTGCTGTGTTGGGGAGCGAAACCCGTTTTTCTGGGCAACGTTGAACCGAGCGGAGAAAAGGGTAAAGCATGGACCGAGGAGAGAGAACCCACAGCCCCAAGAACACGGGTCCCGACCCGACCCATGCTTGTGTTCTGAACCGACGACACGCCCAGACCCGTGACTCCAAAACACCCACCCCCGTCGTTGTCAGAACACATCAGTGGGTTCGAAGCCAGCAAAACGGGCCGATTTGGCAAAATATGGGTTGGTGGGTCGAACGCCATCTGAACCAGAAAAAAAGCCCACTTGAAGCGGTGATGCGCCACCCATGGTGTTACAGGTCGGTGGAATGGGCGTGTGTGAGGGAGCACAGGCCAGAGGGTTCCGCATCTCCAAGCTGCAGATGTTTGGACACGGAGGCAAAGCAAGCGACTGGGTGGCGAGCCCATGCGTGCTTGCTTTGGACAGAACGCGACCCCTTGGGAGACGCCGGCGATATGATACCGGTATCGAGAGAGAGAGAGAGATCGGCAACAAATTGTTGCAGTTGGAGTGATGGTCCGGAAATCCAGACCATCACTCTGCGAAAGTGATACAGAAGCCGCCACCACGACCGTACAGGACTGGATTAAGTACGATCACCCCGTCAGGAAAATGGATGCCGAGGCACCATGGGAGCATGCCCTGGACGTTGTCGCGGACGAGATCCACCACGCGCTGGAACAAGACACCGATGCGACCGGCAGTGGAGTGCAATCGCCTAGTGGGTGTACCTTGCGCCGCTGGATGGACGCCCTGATGGGGCTCCTGGGTGAGCGCCAGTGCACGGGCGACGTCGAAGGAGCCAGTGAGGTGTTGGAAGTGGTGGCGCTGCTGCTCCGCGCGAGCGGCGACGCGCGCTGGAGGCAGCGGTGTGGGGTTACACACGAAGACGACTGGCTGTACTCCGCAGAGCGGATTGATACGGTGCGCTGCTGTCAGGAAGCGAGCATTTTGATCAAAACCAGGGGACACTGATCGGAGGACTGTCGTACAGATTGTGGAGGTACTGGTAACATTCCCATCCCAACACGATGCCGAAGAGAACATCAGCGACGCCATTACTATACTGGCATCGCTGTTGTTGAACGCGGTGTCCGAGAACGAGCTTGGCTTGGTTTTACAAGTGGTCCAGCGTCGTGTCCGCGGCTCGTGGCTCGAGAATGCCATTTTCAGAGCCGATTTCAAGCCAGCAGACATTCAACCCAATCTTTCCACATGGAGACTGTGGTATTTGCGCTTCGCCTTCATGTTTTCATCCAAGTCAACTGTCGAATCTTGCAATCCGGGTAGGTTGACGACGTTGTGCTTACTGACGGGAGCCAACGACTCGGTCGAGAAATGGATCGATACGACATGGGAGACGAAGTGGCATATCCACCACTCCTCTTGCGTGCGAAACGTGATTTTCGGATCAGCTGTGGAGTGTGTTGCATCGGTTCGGCGTGTATTCGGTGGGTTCTCCGTCGGGCAGGAAGACGAAATGCCACAGTCATCCGACAACTCAGTTATTATGAACTTGAAAGATGCGGACCAGGCCTACGGGCTAATTCATGGCGTGGATGTCACTTTTATCAAGAGTGGCCACGTCCACCCTTTGTGGAAGGACACCGGTCGGCTGGTTCGATTGGGAGACGTTGACAATGTTCTTCAAGAGGGATACTCTGTTGGTGTTCGAGGGATCCAGGCCCGCAGTCTCGCTGTGTTTGGGTTTTGTGATAAGCTTCAAAGTGAGCTTGGTCAGCACGTCAATGCGAACTTGTATTGTGCGTACGGTGTTCTTGGCCATCGGAATCGTGGCATCACTGCGGTTCTCATCACTAAAGGCTGAATAATATGTAGGGACACCACCCGGACAACAAGGGTTTGATCTCCACGTTGATGACCACTGCGGTAATGATGCTGCATTCAGTTTCAAATGATCCCACCAAATCAATCTCATGGCCTTGCTTTTTCGCACAGTTTTCGCCGTCCAGCTCAAAGGAAGGAAGCGCTGGGTGCTCCACGAAGCCTTAGATGAAATGCCTCGTCTCTATGATGACACAGCCGCCCTTCTGACCGCAAGCACTCCAAGAATCCACGAGGAGGTTTTCTTGGAAGAAGGAGACATTCTGTATCTGCCGCGTGGAGTCCCGCACTACGCCGACACGAAGGGAATCGACGAAGAATCTATTCACTTGACGATTGGCGTCGAAATCGAGGCAGCGCATACGAATTCGAGGATTTGTGAAGAGCTTAAGAAGGTGCACAGTGTTCTGGCGAACTTGAATTCTTCGGTGAGAGCCATTAATAAGGGTCTCATGGCATGGCACCTCCAGAGCGATACTTCTCTGTGCAACCACTTCGCTTCCTTTGCTAGTCCAGCACCGACAGAAAGCATCTCGCTCAGTGCAATCCGCATCGCGTTGTCTGACGAACGCGCACAGTTCCTGAGACAGCGTTCGACGCGAGCACGCGCCATGGCGACACTACATGAAGCAGCGCAAAGTCACGCAAGTTCATGCGAAGCCACCCGACCAAATAAAAAGCAACGCCTATAAAGAATGAATTACCAAGGAATCCAGACAGACACGCGGTGGTCTCGGTCCAAGACACCGCTGCTCTTACACATCCTCGCCAAAGTACTCGTACACGCCTTGCTTGACGCCCTGGGCCTCAGCCTTTTCCTCCATGATCGTCAGCCCATCAGGGCACGGCTCTTGAATCGGCTCGGCAGCTAGCAACGTCTCTTCAAGCTCTTGGATAGCAAGGTCATAGCGCTCAAGCTCTTCTTCGGGTCCGCTTGCAACATCGGCAGCGACACCTTCCTCCAAGACAGCGGCAATGGGGTAACTCGGTGCCATCGCAACGCCACACTGCCCCGAGGCACGGCCCATATCACGTGACAAGCGAATGTACCCAGCCTCGCCCCACGTGGCACCCCACGAGTTTTTGACCTTCCAGAACTTCTGTCCGTTTTGCTTGTCGGC
Organism: Pythium rishiriense; assembly: GCA_023335895.1. Taxonomy (NCBI): domain Eukaryota; phylum Oomycota; class Peronosporomycetes; order Pythiales; family Pythiaceae; genus Pythium; species Pythium rishiriense. The sequence goes on from JAADVT010000404.1 coordinate 14,153, forward strand.
GCCGTAGCCCACGACCAGCACGCCGTGGTCGAGTTGCGTGCCGCACTCGAGGTTGAAGACACCCGACTTGTAAAACTGGAACTCGCGCTGGTCGGCCTCGATCGCGACGGCCACAGGCTGCTGCGCGACCGCGATCTTGAGCGCGTCTTCGTCGTTCGCTTGGACATCCTCAAAGCCTGTGACCTTGACGACGGCCTGGCACTTGCGGCACTCTTCCACGGCCGCGTGGTACTCGTACGCCGACTCGGCACAGATGCCGCGGTGCGTCTTGATCCAGTGGAATGCGTGGTCCATGAGCCCACCGTTGCAGCCTTGGTCGCCGTCGTGGTCGCAATCGACGAGCTCTTGCTCCGACAAGCTCACGAGCTTGCCGCTCGCGACAAAAGCTGCGCCTTCGACAGCTCCGGTCGTCGAGAACGCCCAGCAAGACCTAAGTACACGCACAAGCAGTTCAGCCCCCATGGCAGCCAAGTCGATCCATCTCCATGACGTACCCGCACTGGCCTTGGTTCTTCACGGGCGTGACACCTCCCTTGGCGACCCAGTCCACGCTGTCGGGAACGTCCTCCACCGCAACCGGGCGGCGCTGGACATCTCCTCCACTACTGTTGGTAGCCTCGCGGCGCTCCAGGAACCCTGGCGGCATGCGGAAGCCCTTCTTCATGGCCGCAAACTCGTCGAACGTCAAGTGTGAGTACGCGTTGTGGCCCAAGGCAAAGCTCGCGCCGCGGTGCGCGTTGTGCGATTCAATGAAACGGTCATTGTCGATGAACGTCTCGAGGCGGCGCGCGTACTCGAGCGCGTTGCCGAACCGCGTGGCGTACAGCTCCATCCACTGGGCAAACTTGCGCTCGTAGTCGACGTCACTCGCGGACGCCACCGCCGCGCTCGCGACGACCCAGCCGATCCAGCGCGTGAGTTTCATGGTGGGAGCAGGCTGTTCTTCGATGCCGCCGGTTCGCTTGTGTGGGGTTCTCTTTCTCCACGGAAGAGGGGGAGTGAGACCTCCGAGAAGAAAAAGCGATCTTCAATGGTCGCCCACGCCAGGAGGATGGGTTCAAGGCACCTTCGCGCGACACGACGCGATCCTGAAGAGACGCCAATAGCGGCAACCCAAATGTTATCCGCACAGTCCAAGGCAACGGCTGTCGACACGTGTGACTTGTACTGCCGGCATGTCGTCGTCGCTTCCGCTCGCGCAGGCCGAGCTGCTCAAAGTCGGACCCATCGCGAGCCGCCACTCGCTGCGCCTGCTGCCGCTCAGCAAGAAGAAGAAGAAGGTACCATGTTGGGTGAGACCATGGCGGGCTCTGGGCAGAAGGCTTTTCTGACGATCAACTGTTCCTGCTCGGGAAAAAGCAAAAATTCGTGGTCGGTGATGAGTATGGCGTGGTCTCGAGCTTCCAGATGAAGCGTGGCGAGCCGCAGGTACGGACTAGTAGAGGGTGGACGACTGTCTTGATACCACTCGGACTGATCCCCGCCTTGCTCGATACTCCACCATAGCCTGTGTACAAGACCATCGCGTTGGGCAACCCGATCGCGTGTATCCACATGGGCTCAAGCAAGGGTACCGAGGACAAGGCCTACGTCTCGACCGCGCAAAACGTCTACGGGTTTAACAAGAAAGGCAAGGAGTTTTTCCGTTTCCAGAGCAACCTCGCCGAGTCGATCACCAAGATCCACACGTATGACAGCAAGCTCTGGACCGCGACTGACTACATTTTCAACCAGTACGACAACGGCGTCGACAAGGCCTCATTCATGTCGCCCGACAAGATCAACGACATGCTCGTTGTGAGTCTCCACCATGAGCACGACTTTTACGCCGTGCTGGGCTGCCAGGACCGTTACCTGCGCGTCATGGGGAAGGACGGTACCCTCGTGACCAAGAAGTCGGTGGCTGCGCCCGTCACGGCGCTTGCGCGTGTGTCCACGTCAAAATCGGGTGGTCACGTGCAGATCGTGTATGGCACGACGACCGGTGCGATCGGCTTGGTGTCGTTTAACGGTGAAAAGCTCAAGACGAAGTGGAAAAGCTCGACCATTAGCGAGCCCGAGGAAGAGACAGGAGGCACGGAGGCTGGCGTGGGCTCGCCAGCGGCGATTAACTCGATCACAACCTTTGACATCAATAAGGATGACCACCCGGAGATCATTATCGGGCGCGACGACGGTCGCGTCGAGGTATACGCGTTTGACGATAGTGGTGACGTGACCAAGCTATTCGAGTACGTAAGCACGGACAGCGTGCGTTGTGTACAAGCTGGCGTGGTTTCGACGCCCGGCTTTGAAGAGGTCGTCGCGACCACGTTCTCGGGGCGCGTCATGAGCTTCACGACCGAGCCACTCGATCAGCAGGACGCCGAGGACTCCTATGGCCGCACGCGTGGCACGGTGCAGCGTGAGACTCGCATCGTCAAGCTACGCAAGGAAATAGCGCTACTCGAGGAGAAACTCGCGCGTGAGAAAGAACGCGCTGCGCGCTCGCGCAATAGCGACAAGGACATGCTGCCTGTGGCCGAAGACCTCGTTGTGAACCACAAGTTTCAACTCAACCCGACCATTGGTGCGTACGACGTGTCGATCGAAGTGCCCATGAATATCCAGTCGGTCGTGCTTCACTCGGCCGTGCCAATCGACTTACTCGAGAACAACCGCAACATGGCCATCGTTAGTAAGTCGCCCGTGGACCCTCAAAACAACACGCATTTCCTGGCGACCTACCGTTGCCTCGACCCCACCAACCGGCTCGAGTTCAACATTCGCACGATTGAAGGCCAGTTCGGGGACGTCGAGGCCACCGTCATCACCGATGGTGCGCCCAAGGCCGCGCAGGCGGTCAAGTTTTACGTCAAGCCGCTCTCGCTCCATCACCGTGTCAACGTCGTCGACGAGGACGAGCTCAAAGGCCCCACGAACGCGCTCCACTTGAGCGGCGCATTTACGCTACTCCAAATCCACGAGTGGGTCTCGTTATGTGTGCCCGAAGTGCCGAGCCGGCTCCAGGAGGAAGATGTTGTGATGTACTACAAGAATACGTACCTAGGCAACCTGCTCGTGTGTCGGTACCACAAGGGCGAGGCCTCGTTCACGTCGCCGTCCGTTTCGGTGATCGCGATCTTGAAGGAAGTCATCACAAAGGAGGCGACAGCGCGCAAGGTCACGCTCAATCTGTCGCTCGACATCAAGAAAGAGACCATCCCCGTGATGCTAGGCTACTTGCGGCCGCTTTTGGACGCGAAACACGCGCTTGCGAGCCAAGTCAAGCTCATCGATGGTATCAAGGAGCTGCAGATGCATGAGGAGGACTACGCCGCGTGGATGGCCCCCGAGTACCAGCACATTCTGAACCAAAGCGATAAGATCATGAGCGACTTCAAGGCGAGTCCTCGCGCGCTCAACTACCTTGCGGGAGTCCTCACCGATCTCTACGTCGACCTTTGCAAGTTCCGCGGCTCGAACGTCAAGCAGAACCTGCCGCGCCTGTACCAGCTCATTGAGCACTACCACTTTGACAGCCTCGTCGAGTTCTATTTGAAAGAGTAGATGATACGACGAAAAGAAGTGTAGCTCCTACGACCACCAGAAACTCACCGAGAAGCTCGTACTGAGCGAGCGCACAAAGTGCCAGAATTGTGGAGGAATATACAGCATTTCGCCTTCTTGTAGCACGCATTCGACGTATTGGGCGTCTTGGAACTGTGGGAACTTGACTGGATCTGGATTTTCCACGTCGACCTGGCTCGTGTTGCTGAGCAGGCCCTCAACGGGATACAGTTTGTCGCTCTCGCTGGGTGCGTAGATGCGCAGGTATTTGGCGCCCACAACCTGACATAACAAGTTGTCTTTCGGGTCGAAATGGAGCGGTGAGACCGTACTCTTGGGCCCAAACCACGCGTTCACCGTCACGTCGTCGTCGTCGTTTTCCGCATCGCCGTCCTGGTCTCGTTGAAGTGTGCAATAGTCCGGAGTCATGATATCCTTTCGCAGCGCTGGAATCTAACCATGGTAGAAACGTTTGTGAATTTGATGAGAGTCATCCCACGTAGCAGAAACTGCAAACCTGCTCGAAGAGGTGGTGTTGGGCGAGGTAACCAATGGGCTGGTCTATCGTCGCGTCAGATGGCTCCAGGAAGCGGTCAATGAACTCATTTACGGTCATGAGGCGTTGACTCCAGTCATCTTCCAAGTAACTAGAGCCGACTTCGACAGGCACCGTGCGATGGCCTGCGACGCGACGAAAGTAGCTCAGCTGCCGCCATGAGCGGCTCGGGTCCTCCAGCCCCAGTGCGGGCCATAACGCCATGGCACCTGAGAGAATGACCGGTGTACTATGCAGCACATGCAAACATCGTTGTCTGTGAGCTTTTAACACCTAAAAGAGCCGGTGAGGAAAACCCGTACTCTGTCAGCATGTACTGCCGATAGAACGCCTCGAGAGATGGCATTTCAACACGTGGGATGGGGAAACGCAGCGTCGGGAGACGCTCGACAACGGGGCCACCGCGCGGGCTAAGCAGACGCCGTCTCTTGGTCGAGCCTTCAGTCGGACTGGCAACATGAGTGAGGGGCTCATGGTCTTGGATCACGCGCTCCACGGCTGAGATCATTGCGTGGATACAAGGAACTGCGTATGGGCCTGCCATCATGAGGCACTATCAAGCAGAGTCCATCAGAGATGCTCGAACACAGTGGCTGTGGCGTCCACCCACCATATCGAGCTCACGCAGAGACTCCTTCAACTGGCCACTCTTTGCGAGGTGCTTTGCCTGGACAATCCACGGACGGGTTGAGCATATCCATTCTTACGAGGGTCGCCTAACACCCCACAGCACGCACTTTGAGCACGCTCGCAGCGCCAAACGCCTGGCGCCACACGCGACGAACGCCTTTCCAGCTGCCGCAGTGCAATTGCTCCCACGTGCGATCGTACGCCTCCGTCGCGAGCCTCGCATCGTCGGTCTCCATCGACTGGTCGAGCAGGAAGAGCACACTCGCCCCGCCGTCGTCGAGCAGTTCTGCGAGCCACAACCACCACACATGAGATAGAGATAATAGAGAAGACAGACTCCATCTCCCGAACCTTCTCGAAACGGCGGCGCCGGCAGCTCCAGCAGCGCGAACGCCGCCGCGATCACCTGGGCATGGTCTGCTTGGAGCTGCATTGCTTCCGTGGAAATGAATAGCTCATCAAGTTTCGCAACCATGGTAATGGCTAAATCGGTTTTTGTGAACACAGAAAACTCGTTTGGGAGGTCGCCGTTTTTGTTGGCTATTTCGGTTTTAGCAGAGACCTTACTTCAAAACTCGTTGTTTTTTGTTGGCTATTTCGGTTTTTGTAGAGCTCAAGGTGCTTGTTCGCCCAACAACAACAGAAAAACCGTCGACGTCAAACACGAGTTTTTTTCAAAATGCACCAATCACAACGTTGCATTAGTGGACGACTAGGGTTGCTGTAGGTCCACCAGTTCCCGGGTTCTGATGATGACGCAGGCTTTGATCCCTCCGTTCCATTTCCCTCGAAAGAGCTCCCCACCAGAACCAGAACCGCCATTGCGATGGCGTCGCGTTTGCTTCTCCGCGCGCGCGCGGGGGCCGCTGCGACCAGCGCGGTGGACGCCTCGCTGCGTCGCCGCTTCCCGGCCTACACGGTGCTTTCGCCAGCGCACTTCCGGCTCGCGCCGTCGCTCGCGACAAGCGAAGCGACAGCCGCGCCGTCCGACCACCTCGACGCGTCGGCCACGTACGAGCTGCTCGTGCAGCGCCTGTACCAGGTCAACCGCTTCACGGCCGTCAAGCTGGGCGTCGAGAACATGAAGCAGCTCAACGGCGCGTTCGGCGACCCGGCCTCGCGCTTCGAGATCGTCCACGTGGCCGGCACGAACGGCAAGGGCTCGGTGTCGCTCAAAGTCGCCAAGGCGCTCGAGCGGTCCGGGTACAAGACGGGCCTCTTCGTGTCGCCCCATGTCGCGTGCTTCCGCGAGCGCATCCAGATCAACGGCGAGCTCATCTCGGAGGCCGACGTGTGCGAGCATCTGTCGCAGATCTTCAACGTGAGTGCGCAGCTGCGGATCCCGGCGACGTTCTTTGAGATCACGACCATGCTCGCGTTCCAGCATTTCGCGAAGCAACAAGTCGACTGCGTCGTGCTCGAAACCGGTCTCGGCGGGCGGTTGGACGCGACAAACATTGTCAAGCCCGCAGTGTCCGTTGTGACCTCGATCGGGATGGACCACACGCGCATCCTCGGGGACAGCATTGAAGCCATCGCGCGCGAGAAGGCCGGCATCATCAAGCCCGTTGCTCCGGTCGTCGTGGGGCCTCAAGTTCCGCTGGAGATTATGCAAGCCCGAGCCCGTGAGGTGCACGCGCCGCTGGTGCGTGTTGAGACCACTGGCGAGTTTGAGGACGATTTCAATGCCGAAAACACGGCGATCGCGCGCGAAGTCTGTGTGCAGCTCAACGCGCTCGCGCAGCAAGGCAAGATGAAACACCCACTCCTCGTGGATTTGGAGAGTGAACGAGTGAACGCGGCGCTGGGCCTTCGCCCTCCGTGTCGCTTCCAGGTACTCCATGTCGTTCGTCCCAACTCGAGCGAGAAGAAAGTGACCATCGTCTTGGACGTTGCTCACAACATGCCGGCGTTTGAGCGACTGACCCGCACGCTGCGGCGGCGGTTCCCGACGCAACGGTTCCGATTCGTATGCGGCTTCTCGGCCGACAAAGATATCAGCAAAGTGCTCCAAGTCATGGCGACGACGGGCGACAAGACCACAAGCATGGAAGAGCTCTACGGGCGTGTGCACCTCGTCAAGGCCAACCACCCGCGCGGCGCGTCCCTCGAAGAGATCAACCTCTCGCTCGAGCAGGCGCGGGCTCCGCGGTTTGACTCGATCACGGACATCGCGACGGGGGTCAACGACGCCATCGCCGCGGCCCGCACAGCGCCTGAAGACGAGATCGTGGTCGTGTGTGGCAGTGTGTTTCTCATGGCCGAGGCGCGCCAGGCGCTCGGTTTCAAAGAGCCGATGGACAGCCCCGCACTCAACGCGGTCGCTGGCGCCGGGCTTTCGACACCCGAGAGTCGCCTGGCGGCGGCCGCGGCACGGACGTCGTGATGGTATGATAGAAACTGTTAGTAAGTCGCCCGAAAGTCGGCAGCAGTATAAGGACGTATTAGTATATAGATTGCCCTGTGGAAAGCAGGCTTCGTCGCATTAGCTTGACTGGAAATCCCAATCGAGACGCCGTCGATCTCACGCGTGGTGTTCGAGTGGGGGACTCTCCATCTTGAAGTTCTACTTCCTGATTGCTCTGTATGTATTGATCACATCTTGGAGGAGATGTTGACTGAGGTGCGAGCGGAATATCCAGCGACCGACTGGCAAATCGCTCACCAGATGGCCAGATGGAACGAACACATCACGGAGCTGATGGGTTCAGTCTCAGTTATCCTCCGATGTATTAGGCGCATGGATCGTCCACTTGTATCAAAGCCGGTAGAGGCGCACCACGGGAAAGAGCGGATCGCGAACGGATACATACGCACCTGCTCGCTGGATTTTCATGCCGCGCAGCCGTGGAAGCCGGCGCCGTGGTGGCCCCCAGTCCGGGAGGCTCCGCCACACATTTTTTTGTTTGCGACGGGAAACACCACTAAGTATCATGGCTCTTCGCGGTGTGTGCTGGGTGCTATGGGTGGCGTGGCTTGCGACCAGCTGCGCCCTCGTCCGTGGCGCAGAGCGCGCCGAAGACGCCGGCGTCACGCCCGTCCACGCCGCCGACAGCACCGTCGTCGACACGGACACGACCGTGACGCCCGAGCTGGCGCTGTGCACCGAGGCCACGCAGGACAAGCTCACCAAATTCTCGCTCGTCAACATGGAGCTGCAGCGCCGCTGCCAGGACCAGAGCGGCGGCGTGAACGCGTTCCCGTTTGACGTCACGCCCTCGCGCGAGCAGCTCGTGCGGCTCAGCGCGAGCCCCGCGTGTCTCGTCGTGAGCAAAGGCGTGCTGCGCGTGGTCGAGCAGGAGTGCACGATGGGCGACTTCCACATGCCCGTTCGCGCGACGGCCGAGACCATCCTCAAGCTCCACCAAGACCGAAAAGACCCCGCGTCGACTCCGATCCCAAGCGACGCCATCTTGCAACAGCAAATCGCCGAGCGCGCGCGCATGAACAGCGCGCGAGACGTCGACCCGATCGGATTCTCCGCGAGCCAATACTCCCCGGAGATGCAACAGTACGAGACCCAGCTCACAAAGGCCTACGCGGCCGACGGGATCATTTTGCTGTCGGGCGATTTCAAGGTCCTCAACGATCTGTCGAGTATCGAGCAGCAAGTCGGCAGCGAGGCAGCGTCGGCGGCCGCCGCTGAGCTAGTGGACCCAGCGACACTTGCACCAGCCAGTCCGAGCAGCTCAGGGAGCCACAGCTACACGGATTACTCGTCGGATAGTGATCATGACATTTCCGCTGAGCCGTCGTCGTCGGCGAGCCACGGTTCGTTCCGCGAGGAGCCCAACCACGAGGGTTCTGCGTCTGGGTCACTGACGGATACGGCGGCGGTAGTGAAGCCAGTGGCATCCAACGGATCCACGCGCTTTGGCTCAACACTGGGGGCTCTGGCCGTGGCGTCGGTCGCATTCGTGGTTGCATACTAGCCCAAGCGGAGAAAGAAAGCTTAAGCAAACAAACGATATTTATGAACTCGTTCGAACACTTTGACTATGGTTTACCAACGGGTCGTGGCCGTCGTGAAGATGCACACGGAATCACAACTTGTGGGCTTGCATCATTAGCTGGCCCTTCACGGGGAGCGTCAGGGACAGATCGTACGTGATTGTCTGACCTGGCACGATCTCCAGGTGGAACTTGCTGAGCACACTCGCGACCAAGATCTTCATCTCCATCATGGCCAGGTTCATCCCGAGACACATGCGCGGGCCGGCGTGGAACGAAGGGAATTGGAACGCCGACACGGTGATGAGCTTGTCCGGATTCTTCGGGTCGAGCCAACGCTCGGGCTTGAAGGTCTTGGCGTCGGGCCCCCATGCATGGGTCGCTCGCCCAAGCGAGTACGACGAGATGCCGACCGATGAGCCACTCGGAATGAACGTGCCATCACACAGCACAGTGTCTCGGTTTACGCGCTTAAAGTTCATCGGCACTGACGGATGCAGTCGCAGCGTCTCCTTCAGAGTCGCTTCAAGGTACGTCAATCGCTGAACTTGGTCCATCGACGACACGGCGTTCGACGCGCGGTCAAAGAGATGTGGGAGTGCCAAGCGAAGCTCACCACGGATGCGATCCTCTACGTGGGGGTTCTCACTGAGCTCGTAGAAGAACCACGAGAGCGCCTGGGCCGTCGTGTCGCGCCCAGCGATGAGGAAATTGACCACAATGTCGCGTAGAAACACTGGGTCGAACGGCTCGTCGTCGCGCTTACTGTCGTGGCTCACATCGTCTAGGAACAGTGAGACGATGTCTTTGCCGCGTGGCGCGTCCGATGTACGAGACTCTGGGTTCTGACGTCGCTCCAACGACTGCGCGATGATCGAAAGCACCGTGTCGTCGATCACTTTGACGTGCTTGGGTAGCTCGGCCTCTTCCCCGATTTGCAGCCAGCGCATGAGCTTCCACACGAAGCGAGGGCGGATAAAGCGAAGCGTCGAGATGCGCTGGGCACTGTCGAATGCCGCCATGAACGGGTGGTCTTGCTCGGCGTCCAGGCCGTTGAGGTCAATGCCAAACCCGATCTTCGCAAAGCCCTCCATCGTAAACCGATTGAGGAACTTGACCAAATCGATCGGCTCGCCGCTGCTCGCACTGCGACCAAAAATGCGATGCACCGTGGGCATGAGCTCCTGGACCGTGTGGGCCATCGAGTCGCGCAGCGTGCGCATGGTGAAGAGGTTGCTCGCCGTCTTGCGCTGGTGCATCCACTTGACGCCGTCCACGGCAAAGATGCCGCTGCCCAGCAGCCCGCGGAGGTTCTCGCACATGAACTCGCCCTTGTCAAAGCACTCAAACTGGGTCTTGAGCACGTCCTCAAAGAGCTCGGGGGTGTTGAGCACCGTGTTGACCTCCTGGCCGATGATACGCATGCGGAACGGCCGACCTTGGTGTTGTTCACAAAGCGCCGCCGACCAGTCATGGGCGCGACTCGCGTGGCGCAGGATCTCGAACGTGTGGTGGAAAATCGGCAAGTCGTGGGGCGCCATCGGGGGCACACTTCCGTGCGTGTGGGCCTTGGCGGTGGTGGCCCAGCGGAGCGTCACGGCCAGTGCGAATGCAAGCACAGCGACCGAAGCTGCCGCGAGCGACGTGGCGAGTGCGGCGTCCACCATCGAGAATACAGTACAGGAACAGGGATTCGGTGGCGCTGGGGCAAATCGTGGAGTGAGCAACGAAAAGCACCAAGTGAGTGCGCTCGACTTGAGCTTCAACGTGTCCCATCACCATCGTGTCCCCCGACCAGCCACTGGCGAGCAATCGTGGCGAGCGATCGCAAACATTCGAAAATATTATATTCAGCCAATCATCTGTGCTGAATGGTGGAGCAATGCGATGGTGTCGATCCTTGGAGATGGGTACTGACCGGATGCGAGCGTTTACGCGTGTTCCACTCGAACCAGTAGCTCTCCTTTCATGGGTAGTGTCAGGGAGAGCTCATACCCTTGTGGATGCCCAGGGAGCACGGCCAAATGGAATTTGCTGAGCACCCTCGCGACCAGGATCTTCATCTCCATCATCGCCAAGTTCATACCCAAGCACATACGGGGACCGGCGTGGAACGCAGGGAACTGGAACGCCGAGACTGCCACCAGCCTGTCCGGATGTTGCGGGTCCAACCAGCGCTCGGGTTTGAACTCGCTCGCGTCATCACCCCATACATGCTTTGCACGGCCCAGACAGTACGACGAGATACACACGGCCGAGTCCTTCGCAATGAACGTGCCGTCGCTGAGCACCATGTCCCGACCGGCCGTCTTGAAATTGATGGGCACTGACGGATGGAGTCGAAGCGTCTCCCGTAGCGCAGCCTCTAGGCACGGGAGCTTGTGGACTTGATCCATCGTCGGCGCGCTCGCGTTTGGCTCAAAGAGGTGTGGCAACACCTCCCGGAGCTCAGATCGGATCCGATCTTCCATGCGCGGGTTCCCACTGAGCTCAAAGAAGAACCACGAGAGCGCTTGAGCCGTCGTATCACGTCCCGCAATGAGGAAGTTGACCACGATGTCACGTAGAAACACTGGGTCGAACGAGTCTCCAGTCCGTTTCACGTCGTGGCTCACGTCGTCTAGAAACAGCGAGACAATATCTTTGTGGTCGCCACCACTATTACCCACGGTGCGCCCCTGGGAACCGCGATCTTGGCGGTGCTGGAGCGACCGCGAAATGATCTCAAGCACCGTGTCGTCGATCACCTTGGTCTGCTTGCGCAGCTCGCGCTCGTTCCCCAAGTTGAGCCATTTCTGTATTTTCCATGCCAGTGGCGGGCCGACGAAGCGAAACGTGACCATGCGCTGTGCTGTGTCGAACGCCTCCATGAACGGATGGTCCTCCGCGGCATCAAGACAATGGAGGTCGACGCCAAAGCCGATCTTGGCGAACGCCTCCATCGTGAACCGGTTCAGTAGCTTGAACAGGTCGATACTCTCATTGCCGTCGGCGGCTCTTTGGAGAATACGGTCCATTGTGGGCATGAGCGCCTGGACCGTGTGGGCCATCGAGTCGCGTAGCGTGCGCATGGTGAAGAGGTTGCTCGCCGTCTTGCGCTGGTGGATCCACTGGACGCCATCCACGGCAAAGATACCGTTGCCCAGCAAGCCGCTCAAGTTCTCGCGCATTTTGGTGCCCTTGTCGAAGCTCTCAAAGTGGGTCTTGAGCACGTCCTCAAAGAGTTCCGGCGTGTTGAGCATGGTCACGCTGAAGCCCCCGAGCGCGACGATGCGGAACGGGCGTCCATGGAACTGCTGGCAGAACCCATCGAGCCAGTCGTGGGCGCGCTTAGCGTGCCAGATCACATGCAGCGTGTGGTTGAACAGCGGGATCGCACCAGGCGCCGGCTCGGCCTGCCGGGCGAGTGGACCCGACGCGATCGCACGTTTGGATATGATGGCCATGGCAGCCACGCACACAGGGAGGAGCAGTGCCAGCGCCAGCAGCGTGCCGCCGTTGGTCCATCTGGCCACGGAGCCGCCAACGGACGCGACGCCGGTGTCCATGAGAGTCAAGACCTTCGAATGAGGCGTTTGTGGTTCTCAGTCTGATAGCGAAGGAAGAAAAAAAAGAAGAGTGATTACCAGGCAAGATCTCCCCCGACGCCCGCCCCATCCTTCTCCCAGACCAACTTCAACTATAAAAACGAACGATGCGTCGAGATGGTGACGATCACTCCGACCTGGAGGCCAGGGACCAAGGACGTGGCAAGGCGTCTCTCTCCGAGAACTTCTCGTTGGACGTGCTGGTCGTTTTGGATGGCGGACACAGCTTTCCCTGCGGTCCGAGCCACAGTCACCAAGCCCATAACTTCCCTTCGCGTCAGTCTCATGTGAGCGATCAGCGATCGAAGGCGATGACCAATACATGGACGGCCGATCACGGACCAAGGCGACCACGCTTGTGTCTCGCTCTAAGGATAGCATGAACGGCGGCGCAGCTGTGGGTGGCTATCATTGCCACGTGTGCCGCAACTGTGTATGGCATTCTGAGCCGACTCCAGATGCCGCACAGGAACGCGGGCCCACCCAAACGCCACGCGATCTGCATGATCTTACTTGAGTATGGCATCATAAAGGACTGTCCAAGTCGCTTCTTCTCTCTCTCTCTCTCTCTCCCGACCTCCAGGCGCTGAACCTCCTTGCCACTGTAAAGGATCGCCTGCTGCTGTCAGGAGAGAGGGAATTCTCCATGTGCGTACAAACCACATGGCCATTTCTTTCTGTCCATTAATAAATTTTCAGAGATCTTTGAACACGATTGATCGCCTGCAAATCTCTCATCATGCACTACACATAATGTATCACAGGTTGTTGACCTGCTTGAGCGTGCTGATGGGGGTGTCTGTTCACGCTCTTCCGGCTGGCTCCGATCGGCTCGATGCGCTGACTGGACGCGGAGCCGATCCAGTCCATCGTTCAGTGGTCTGCGTGATGGCGCTCCGTTCATTTCTGTATCCGGCGCCAGGTCCGTTCGCTGTGCGTGCCATGAAACCATCAACGGTGGCCGTGTTAGTGGTTTTATGCGTTGCCAGTCTCAGTTCCGAGGCCGAAGCCTTCGGCTTCCTCGCGGGCGCAGTGTCGGGCATGCTTCATTCCGTCATCGGCACGGTGTATCCTCGCTCGTATCCGCGCACCCTGCCGTGGGCGGTGACGCGTGCACCAGTTCCAGAACCGGAGCCCACACCAAACCCGTATGCTCCTGCCTCGTACTCGCCGCCTGTGGCACCAACGCCTGAGGCGACAGCGTGGACGCCAATCGTGACACATCCACCCATGCCGACAACACAGCTACCAGTGTCGCCCACGTACGCGCCGCGCCCGCCGGACACTCGACAGCCCACGCAGACGCTGCCGTCGACTCCTTCGCCAACGCCCATACCATCCACAGCAACCCCGACTTTGCCTCCATTGACACAAACTCCGGTGCCTACGACGTTAGCACCCACACCTCCTCCGCCCACGACGCGACCTCCTACCCCAGCAACAGAGCCCCCAGCGCCGCTGCCGACCACACAGCCTCCACTGCCGACGACTGAACCGCCAAGCCTACCACCACCAACCGAAGCACCCACCCCACCACCTACAACCGAAGCACCCACCCCATCACCTACAACAGCGGCACCCACCCCACCACCGACAACAGCA
>JAADVT010000405.1:0-27971 GCA_023335895.1 Pythium rishiriense
CCACCCCCACCTTGGTCGTTTTCTCCCCCACCGTTGTCACCGTCCTGCGCTGCGATGGGCTGCGCATACACCGCCAATGCCACAAGAGCGGCTGCGAGACCGACGAGCGAGAGCTTCATGGCGTTTCGGAGTGGGCCAACGTTTGAGAAGCTTGAGTGTCCGCGCCGAGGCAACACACAGAGTGAGCGCTGCATTGATCCCAGTTACGTGGACTTGCGACGAGGCCAGCGCGATTCTCCGCGTGGTCCGAAGAAATGAGAACCGACGAGAGCTTTAAGCCCCTCTTCCCACATGATCATTAACAACTGCCTCTTGCCCAACAGCGACGTTTCCCACGTGAGAGACAAGGCTGGAATGAATGAAGATGATGGTGATTCTGGTAATGAAGTCTATCGATCGTAATGAAAGGAGAGGCTCGTAGGAACACCAACACCAAAACAAACTTGGGCACCTCGTTCATCAAGCGGGGTGATTAATATCCTTTCAGTCCCACTCGTGCATTGATTGGTCCTGGCTTCCGCATTAGCGACGTATCCCTGTGACTACTCTACCCATGGTTATATAGCTAAGCGCATGCCACACCAATATCATGGTTCGATTAAACGCATCAATATAAATCTGAGCTCTGAACCTCAATATAAAACTGAGTTCTGGACCTCAAGGACCTTCGATAGCAATCCACTCTGTTCGTCAGTATGGGTCCCACGGATCACTTAATACCATCGACCTCCACGACGCCAGTCCCCACCACGGCGGCGCCAGTCATCACGTCCGCGCCAGTCGCCACGTCCGCGCCAGTCATCACGTCCGCGCCAGTCACGCCCACGCCAGTCGTCACGTTCTTGAAATCCCTCGAGGGCTTCCGCCTCGCCGACCTCTTCGTTGTCCCAGCGATTATGCCGGTCGTCACGTCGGTCGTTACGGCGGTCATCACGGCGGTCGTCACGGTGGTAGTGGTCTTCGCCACCGACGCCATTGGCGAGCGCTGCAGCCTCGTCCGCCTTGGTCCACAGAGCGTTCGTCGTGGCCGCTGGCTGGGCCCCCGCGAGGCGGCGCAGCTGGAAGCGCTCGCCACCCCGGTCGCCGTCTTGACCAGCATTGCCTTGGTCTCCTTGGGCAGCGGTGGGCTGCGCACACACCGCAAGCGCGGCGAAAGTGGCGATGACACTAGCGAACGTCGTCTTCATCGTGTTTATGAGAGACTTGGAGGAGACTTGGAGGACTTGGCTGTCGTAGCGAACGCGAGTTGATGAATGATGAAGTACGAGAGCTTGGCCGATCGACTGTGGTCCGCCTTGAAGTGACTGGGACCCTGCGCAATATAGGACGTTTCCTTGCGCGGCGCTGGGGACATGCTGCTTTCCTCGAAACGCTCCCACAAAAACTCGGCGAGATTTGATTAGGGTTAGAGACGCAAATTTTGAGATCGTTTGATTGGATAAAATAACATAAGATGCTTCTGGTTGGTGGAAATCCATAATTCTTATAACGTAACTCGTGTTTTGAAAGCGGAAACCAAAAGTGAAAAATGGATTGGCATTACTCAGTCGAACATATAGAGAGAGCCACACGCCGCCCTAGAGCTTTTCTGTCTTGCGCCGTGCGGGTTCGTCCACTCGCTCACCAGCCACCGCCGTACCCGCGGCGCCAGCCATAGCCGCGGTATCCGCCGAAGCCGCGGTAGCCGCCGTAGCCGCCGTAGCCGCCGTAGCCACCGTAGCCGCCATACCCACGGTAGCCGTAGCCACCACCGTAGTACTCTTGATCGCCCTGGCCCTCGGGCTGTTCGTCCAGTTGGCGACGCAGGTGGCCGCCGTCCGCTCCGCCCTGCGCCACGGTCGGCGCGGTCTCGAACAGCGCCACGGCCACAAAAGCAGCGAGCAACGCGACCGACGACTTCATTCTTGCTGGGGTTCACAGGCCTGTTGGAGTTGTCGTCGAGGCGGCAGCTTGATGAATGGCCACCGACCGAGCTCAGCAAGCGTGGCGAGAAGTGTTCATCGAGAATTCTTTTCCTTACGGATTCTCGTCCCACACGGTCGCCAGCGAGCCGCGAAGGTCAGTTCGCCAACGGTCGGTCGTGTTGCGCGTTCTGGGACTCGCCACCCGTTGAGAGTCTCGCCTCCGGACCCAACTGCAGCGAGTTGATGATGGCAAAGATGCTGTCCCCTCGCAGTTTCGCTGCCCACGCATTATTCGGAGTTAGTAAACCGCACCACGGACTCGTCCCGTCGCATGTTGAATTACCTGTCTCCATCGCGCCACACTGGCAGCCGTGCTCGGTACTCCGACAGCCACTGGCGTGCCGCGTCTCACTTTCGCTTCGCTGGGCCTCGCGCAGGAGCTTCTCGAGCGCTCGGAAGGCGTCGCTCGGGGGCTGTTGCTGGACCGTTAGCTCCTGTCGCATGCTATCTACTAGAAACACCAGCAGCTCGAGATCTGCGCGCGGCGCGGCGGCCTGGAGCGGCAGTTGGTCGCCGGCGTCGCGCACCCACAGCGCGCGTGGGCACAGCCGCACCATCTTGCGCACGATCGCGAGCGCGCCGCTGCGACACGCGTCGTGGAGTGGCGTGCGCTGGTCGACAGCGTCACGCGCGTCGACGCGGAGCCCGACGTTCAGCAGCAGCGACGCGGCCGCACCGTTGCCGAACGCCGCGGCCTCGTGGAGCAGCGAGCGCCCGGCGTCGTCCACGAGTGGCGAGAGCTGGCTGGCCATGAACGCGTACCCGCGCAGCCACGCGCGCAGGTCATAGCCGCGTCGCACGGCCTCGTGGCACGCGGTGCGGTGCTGCTTATCGGCCCCGAGCGGCTGGCACACGTTCACGCGGCCTCCACCGTCGTCGTGGAGCAGGATTTCCATCAAGCGCGGGCTCTGCAACGCAAAGTCGATTGCTGAACGGCCGCTCGGTGTCACGTACGACACGTCCAGCTCGTCGGCGTCAAAGGTATCCAATACAAACCGGAGTGACGGCAGGTTCTTGTGCTCCAACAGGACCATCAACAGCGACAGACCGTCGCCTTGCGGGTCTACGGCGTTGACGCTCGCGTGGCACTCGGTCAGCAGGAACTCGACACGCGCGTTGTCGCGCTGCCGCGCTGCCTCGATGAGTTCAGTGGCGAGATGCGGTTGGAGATTCGCGATCACGCGGGGGCGCCGGCGAGACACGCGTCCAACGTGGCGATTGCCGTGGGTCGCTGCCTGCACGAGCGAGTTGCCCAGCGCGGCGTCGTCTGCGAGCCCAGGCGGCGTGCCATTGCCTGCGGTGGACGCGTCAGCGAGCCACTTGCGACGGATCTCGAGAAAGCACGCCTCGTGGCCGTGGAGCAGCGCCACACGCCAGGCCGTGCGGCCTTCGCGGTCTTGGAGGCTGACGTCGGCGCCATACTCGAGCAGCGTCTGCACAGCACGCACATGGCCCAGTAATGCCGCGAGATGCAGTGGCGTGAAGCCCATAATGTCCTGCGCGTTGACGCCCACGGGTAACTTGGCGAGTAGCGCGAGGAGCGTCGCGTGGATGGCCTCGTCCAGGCGGTGTGTCGTCGCTGTGTCCTCGTACGTATCGCGCGGGCGCAGCAAGGCCTCATGGAGCACCCCACGCTGGGACCACGCGTCGCGCTCGTGGCCCGCAAAGAGCTGTGGGAACAGCATGACGAGCTTGGTGACGACCGCGGCCATGCCGTGGCGCGCAGCGTCCAGTAGTAGACTTCGCTCGCGGTGGCCCGTGGTCCTCTGATGCAGCCACGGCGCCTGGAGAAACAACTCGGGTGTCTTGGTCAGTAGAAACGACGCCAGCGGCTCGTGGCCATGGACGATCGCGAGCTCAAGCGGCGTAAGCCCCCGGGCGTTGCGTGCATAGACGAGTTGCGGTGCTTGGTCGAGGAACTTTGGCAGCACGTGCGCGAGGATCTCCATGCGTCCGTGGCGACACGCGAGGTGGAGCACGTGGTTTTTACTCGCGAACGCCGTCGTGGTGAGCTCCACGGGCTCGTCCACGAGCCCGTAGCCGTCCAGCAGGTCGATGACCGTCGACGTGTTGCCGCGCACGGTCTGCACGAGCAGATCGGTCTCCTGGTCGAGCCATTCGTAGTGGACGCGGCGCCGCGCGAGAAAGCCCCGCACGATCCGCGTGAGTCCGAGCGCGCACCGCCACGCGTACGCGTGGACGGCAAACACACGCACGTAGCGCGCCCGCGAGCGCCCGCGGAAACCGCGAAACACGCGCTGGATCGCGAGCGCGCACGCTACGCGGATCGCTCGGTCTTCTGCGACGCGCAGCCGCCACACGTAGGCCCGTGCCAGCACGCCACGGATACGCTTTTGGATCGCGACCGCGGCGCTGTGGGCGCGCTCAAAGCACCGCCGCCGACGCTCGAGTGCGAGCGCCTTGCGCGACTGGACACGTCGCACCAAGTCCTGGAGCCGCTGGCTCGCCAGCGTTTCCCTCGCGACGCGGAGCCGCCGCACGCGCTGGCGCGCGCAGTACCCGCGGTAGAGCCTCGCGACCACGCGCGCGAGCTGCTGGCGCCACTGGCCCACGCGCCGGGCACTTAGCTTGCGGGTCACGGCGCGCGCGAGCGCCCTTCGCCACGTCCGCTGGATCAGTCGGGCCTTGGCGTGGCGTCGCTGTTGGTGCTGGAGCGCTCGCTCGCGGAGAAGCACTTGGCGCGCACACCAGCGACGGAACGCCGACTGGAGCGCGCGCGCTGCGTCGTGCTGGCGTGCGAGCAACCGCGCCTTGCGGTCTTTCTCGCCCGTGATGATCGCCGTGCCCTTGGTGACCTTGACGAGGTTGGTTCGGATGCGCTTGCGCACGCGCAATTTCTCTTTGATCGTGACAAACCGGCGGCGCAGCAGAAAGCCCCGGTACACGCGCTGCACCACGAGCGCCGCCGCGTGTTCGACGAGGAACCGCGCCTTGCGCTGCGCGTGGAGCGCCGCCAAAAACGCTGCGCGTTCTTCCTGGAGCGCAAACGACTGGCGGGCGCGGAACCGCTTGGCACGCTCGCTGTCCCCCTCGAGGGGCGCCTCCACGTACTGCTCGCCATTCTGACTAACTGACGCCTCGGCTGTGCGGTCGGCGGACGCCTTGGGGGCGTGGGGTCCCGTAGCATCCCACGCCTGCTTGATCGAGCTCTTGTTGGTCGCGCCAGCTTTGGTGTGTGAGGTCGTGGCGTCGTGGACGAACCGTGGGATGGGCTTGACCGTCGTGACGACACTCACGACGTCGCTGTAGGTGCAGCGCCGCGTGCCAAAGTAGAGGCTCGGCGTGAGCGCGAGCGGCGCGTTCACGGCCACGACGCGGCGGTGGCGCTGCTGCTCCTGCACGCGCAGCCACTCGTCCTTGGTGCGCGCGCGGTTCTCCATCGCGGGTGTCTCCCCTCGTTGTTGTACGCCACGGCCCACGGAGCCGGCCACGCCGACATGGAGTACAGCAGAGCTGGCTGTGCGATTTTTTTTCCAGCGGATCCGCAAGAGATACCAAAGCTGGCGATCTTGAAGAGACGCGTCTGTCCATTTCGACCAATGATGGATCAACTGGGGCAAAAACCGCAAAACGGTTCGGTCTCCGCTAAAATGGGGCGGACCCACACGCGATCACTCGGTCGCGGAGAAGTGGCAAACTACAGAGGGAACAGCACAGCGCGGGACGTCGACGCCGTGCGAGGGGGCTGCTGGGGCGCTCGCTACGTCCGTGCGACAGATCGATCTTCCACCGAACAGAGATGGCTACATTGTTAGAAGAGACCGTAGACGAGAGTCGAGTCCTGCGTGGCGTCGCTGTGTGGGGGGAGAGCCACGACAAAGGCGATGACGCGCCGAGTGAGCGGGTCGAGGTGGAGGACGCCACACCGCTAAGTCCGGAGATGGTTTCACTGGATGTCGCGCTCAAGACCCGCTGCTTCGAAGGCTTCGAGGCCAAGCGTGTGACGTTTCTGTCCACCACCCAGCTCACGTGCTCGAACGTCATGTCGACGGTCGTCACGGTGCGACCGATCGACACGTCAAGCCGAAGAAAAAGTAAACAGCAGGCGTCTAGCAACCAACACGAGCCCTCGGCGACCGCGATGCACGTGTACGCGCAGCCGGCGCACGCCAAAAAAATCAAAAAGAAAAACGGCAAGTACCAGGTGCAGCTGCCGTCGTTCCATCGCAGTTTACCAGCGCTACCCGTGCCCGTGAGCCGGCTCAACCGCGAGTTACTGCAGGAGCGCGACAAGTTTATGGAGCAGCTCAAACGCGAGCGCGCCGAGAAGACCGCGCTGGACAACTGGGCCGCGACCAAGATCCAGGCCTGTTACCGGGGCTTCCGTGCGCGCCCGCGGGTCGTCACGTACGAGACAAGGAAGCGGCTCAACTCGATGTCGTCGATCCGACTGGATGTGGGTTGGCCTCTCGTTCGCGTGCATGCGTTTCGACGAACGTTTCCTCACTGTGCGATTGTTGCGTCTCTTGTAGCTCTCCGACATGGACCGTTCGCTCCAGGGCCACCCGCCGAGCGCGCCAACAGATGAGCCAGGCGACACGGCCGCGGTGCCCACGCTGTGGCGCAAGGAGATCCAGTCGCGCGCAGGCCAGAAGCGCGAGATCCGCGCCGCCAAGGAGCACCGCCAGTACGCGGCGACTCGAGTCCAGGCGATCGTGCGAGGCTTTCTAGCGCGGTGCGCGTTTGCAAAGCGGTACGCTCGCCACGTCGACGAGGTCGTCGGCCGTGCGATCGTGCGCATCCAGAGCATGTTCCGTGCGTTCCGCCTACGGATGCGCGTCGCGACGGTCGTCGCCAAGCTGCAGCTCGAGGCCGCCGTGCAGATCCAAAGCCTTATTCGGTACGTGATGGATGGAAGCAGCCTTGACCGACTTGGTTTCGTCCCGTGCCAACGGTGGGTTTGTGTGGTCGACTCAATGCTTAGGGGCATCCAGGCGCGGGAGCGCGTGCTGACTCTGAAGTTTGAACACAAGAGCGAGCAGCGGCGGCGCGCCGGGCTCCCCATGCAGTTCACGCTGCCGCAGCGGACCCACGAGATCGTGCGGACGAGCTGCCTGCGCGTGCTGTTTGCGCACCGCAAGACCCCGCAGCAGCTCGCGTTCAAGAGCGCGGCGTGGCACGACGAGCGCCAGCTCCTCCGCATCTATGTGCGTGGCAGGATCGTTTTAAGCCAACGGAGATCGGATACTGACCATTGGCCGTGTTTGTGCGCGGGATGGCCGTGTTTGTGTAGAAAGTTTCCACCAAGCTCAACGTCCAGCGCCAGTGGCTGCTCCGCTTGGCGTTCGTGGCGCCGACGGCCAAGAAACGCAAGAAGCCGCGCCCTTCCAGCCGACTCACGGGTCGGATGAGCTCCACCAACACGCTATTGGGTGGTATTGGTGGAGCATCGCCGTCGTCACCTACGAGTCCATCGAACTCCCGACGCCGTGTGTTACAGCCACCGGCTACGCCAGGATCGCCGACGTCGAGCTCCCGCCCGTCCAGCCCAAGCAATGCGTCGGCGCGGTCGTTGCTAACGAGCTGAACGATCTCTCTCCAGAGAAAATGGCGTTTTTCGATGGACCAGAGACTCTTCCCGTGACGGCGAGGATTCGTGGACAACCGGCTCGCGGCCGCCAACCCTTTCGACTGTCAGCCAGACATCGCCTCGGGACTGATACACGGTTCAAGCCGCCTCTTCCGCGAAGGCGTTCAGTCCACTGACGTCCAGTTGCACGGTCATGAACGACGTGACTCGCGCGGCACCTCCACGGATCAGGGTCTCTCTTGTGTTGCAACGGCCACCTGTCTCCCTCGTGAGACCAGGCAGCCCGACCAGCACTCACCGACTTGGCAAAAGCCAGTTCACGCCCCACAAATTTCTCAAAACCAGGGTGGATATGTGATACCATCAATGCGGAGCTCCTCGTGTCAATCTCACCTTGTTTTGGTCCCGTTTTGTACCCAATTCGAGTCAGCTGCACTGATCTGTTCAGCTACAAGTGTACCCAGTTCCTCGCGCACGAACGCGGGAGCGTTCTGGACATGCGTCCGGAAGGCGCTCGCCAAGAGAAGACGACCCCCCCATGGGGTGGTATGATAGACGCCGGCGAGCGAGGCCATACGGCGCTTGACTGGGTTCAACCCTACGGTAGCCTCTCCGGTGTGTACTGACGCATTAGAGAGTACCAGCCAGCCGATCCAGAGAGCAGCTCTCGTAGCCCTGCGTCTCTTCCAGCGAGTAGAGGTGATTGCAAGCGCTCATTCCACAACCTTCCGGGTCCCAGACAACCAGGCCCCCTCTCTCCTTCTTCTTCTTCTCCCCCACCAACTCTCGTCCTCGCCAACCATGGGCCAAGTGTGCAGCGGTTCGGCGGTCAGCAAGCAGGTCGCGGTCGCGCGTGACCCGGAGGACCAGGAGCTCGACGCTGTCGAGATGCAGGAGATCAAGATCCCCGAGTTCGACTCGTTCTTTGAGCGCGCGGCGGCGCCGCTCAACGAGATGGTCGAGATCCACAACGGTATCTACCTCAGCGACGAGAACCTCAAGCAGGCGGCCGCGGCCATGCAAGGCGAGACGCAGCTCAACGTGGGCGTGGGCCCCTCGGGCCGCGTCTCGCTCGAGTTCTGGCGCTACGACGAGAAGCAGCGCGAGCAAATGCTCACCCAGGGCCAGCTCGACCAGACGCTCGCGGGCTCGCCCGAGCTGCGCGACGCCTACGACCGCACGGTGCAAATGGTCGACAAGCTCCACGAGTCGCTCGAGCAGCCGGCCAACGACAAGACCTCGCAGTTTGTCTCCAAGCGCGGGCGCCTGCTGGTCACGAGCAAGGGCGACCAGGACGCGCTCGTGCGCAACGTCAACATCACGCTCTTTTCGCTGCGCAAGCAGCTCGCGCTCCAGTCCCACATCACGAGCCTCGCGGCGGCGATGCGCATCTTTTTGGGCGAGTTGGCCAAGGCCGAAGACGTGAGCTCACTGCGCGTCAAGACCGACGAGAACGGCGCGATCAAGCTCATGGCCGGCGACCGCGAGCTCAACCTCAAGAAGCTCGACAAGCTCTCGCGGCCGGCGCTCCAGTTCCGCGACGCGCTCGTGGACCTGCTCGAGAACGTCGAGACGGCCGCGACTTCGGTGCCCGAGCTCGCCGAGCAGTCGAGTGCGTTCCTGACCGAGGCGCAAGAGTTCCCCGCCAAGGTGCCCGAGGCGGCGTCGTCGGCCGGGCTCGGCTTCTCAGAGATGCCCAAGGCTATCAAGGCTACGGGCGCCAACGTCAAGGCCCTCGGCAACGGTCCGCACATCGCACGCAGCACAACTTCCATGATCCAGTACGCTGGCCGTGAGCTGTCCGAGGCCGTGCGCAAGCCCCTCGGTGCGTAAATTTGGGAGACTGCGTGTGTATGAACGCAACAAAAAGAAAAGGTCACACCGACATCCCCCACCCCGTCAAGAGCGCATTGGAACGCTCATACGACGACGGAAGACCCAACGCCACGGTGTCGAGGCCTATTGTAGTGTAGTAGAAGGAGTCGCTTTCGTTCCTTTCATTTGATTTTCGTAAATGATGGATGTGCATTGATTGACAAAAGTTCCAGGCAAGAGTGTAGCCATGTGTATCGTACTTAGTCGGAATGGATCTCGTCGCGGCGCACGTCACAGATTCCGCACTTTATCCTGGTCGGTGTCGTTTCGTTCGCGGCGCCGCTTCGATCGAAAGCGTTTGGCGGTCAGATCGCCACACAGCAAGCGCACTGCTGCCACTGAGACGGCGTGTACCAGAACCCCCCATCCATCGAGAGCCCGATGGCGAGCCGTGGCGAGAGCGTCCGCGTGTGCGTGCGCATCCGCCCGATGAGCACCAAGGAGAAGCAGGACGGCCGCAAGCAGATCGTGTTTGCCCACAAGGGTACGGCCGAGATCGAGCTCGTGAACCCGGACGCCGACGGCGCCGAGCCGCCCAAAAAGTTTACGTTCGACGCCGCGATCTCGGCCGAGGCCACGCAAATGGACGTGTACAACAAGGCCGCGACCGACATTGTCGAGTCGGTCGTGAACGGCTTCAACGGCACGATCTTTGCGTACGGGCAAACGGGAGCCGGCAAGTCGCACACGATGGAAGGGTACTCGGAGCCGCCCGAGGAAAAAGGCATCATCCCCAACTCGTTCAAGCACATTTTCGACCGCATCGCCGAGGAGTCGAGCTCCAAGCAGTTCATGGTGTACGCGTCGTACCTCGAGATCTACAACGAAGAGATCCGCGACTTGCTCGCGCAGGACCCCAAGAACCACCTCGAGCTCAAGGAGAACCTCGAGACGGGCGTGTACGTCAAAGACTTGATCTCGCGGCAGGTCACGGGCGCGGCCGAGATCGACGCCGTGATGCAGCAAGGCAAGAAGAACCGCAGCGTCGGCGCGACGCTCATGAACCAGACCTCGTCGCGGTCCCACTCAATGTTCACGATCACAGTCGAGGCCTGTGCGAACGCCGCGGGCGCCGACGGCAAGCAGCACATTTGTGTGGGCAAGCTCAACTTGGTGGATCTCGCCGGCAGCGAGCGCCAGGCCAAGACGGGCGCCACGGGCGACCGCATGAAGGAGGCGACGAAAATCAACCTGTCGCTGTCAGCACTGGGGAACGTCATCTCGGCGCTCGTGGACGGCAAATCGCAGCACATTCCGTACCGCGACTCCAAGCTCACGCGGCTGCTCCAGGACTCGCTGGGCGGCAACGCCAAGACCGTCATGATCGCCAACTGCGGGCCCGCCGACTACAACTACAACGAGACGCTCTCGACGCTTCGGTACGCGAACCGCGCCAAGAACATCAAGAACAAGCCCAAGATCAACGAAGACCCCAAGGACGCCAAGATCCGCGAGTACCAAGAGAAGATCAAAGAGCTCCGCGAGGCGCTGGCCGCGCAAGAGAAAAACGCCGGGAGCGCGGGCGGCTCGGGGGCGTTCGAGGGCAAAGAAGGCAAGCCCAGTGCGCCGCTCGCGCCCCAGATCGTCGAGCGCATCGTCGAGAAGACCGTGGTCAAGCGCGAAGGCGTGAGCGAGGACGTGCTCAAGAAGCTCGAGGAGGACGCCAAGCGCGAGAAGCTCGAGCTCAAGCAGCGCGCGCAGGCCGAGATGAAGGCGATCCTCGCGGACCAGTCGCGCACCGAGGAGGAGCGGCAGCAGCTCGAGAAGGAGCTCCGGTCCAAGGCCGAGGAGAAGGCCCGCATGGAGAAGCAGAAGCAAGAGATGATGGACACGCTCCAGAAGCTCGAGAAAAAAGTCATCTCGGGCGGCAAAGTCATGGACAAGGCCGCCAAGCAGGAGCGCGAGCTCCGCGAGGCGCAGCTCAAGATCGAGGAGCAAAAACGCCAAGAGATGCTGCTCGCGCGCGAGCTCGCGGAGAAGGAGGACTCGAACATGCTGCTCGAGGAGCAGTTCTCGACGCTCCAGGAGGAGGTCGACGACAAGACGCGCAAGCTCAAGAAGCTCTGGGCCAAGCACAAGGCCGCGACGACCGAGATCGAGGACCTCAAGACCGAGTTCCAAACCGAGAAGGAGGACATGCTGGACACGATCCGCGAGCTCACGCGGCAGCTCAAGCTCAAGCACGTGCTGCTCTCCCATTTTGTGCCGCTCGACGACGCCAGCGCGCTCGAGAAGCGCGCCAAGTACAGCGCCGAGGCCGACGAGTGGCTCGTCGACCGGCTCGAGCTCAAGCCCGGCGCGTTGCGGCCCAAGCGGCCCGTGTCGCGTCGTGGCTCGCGCCGTATTGAGAGCGAGTACGCGCGTCGCAACCGACTGATCGACCCGACAAACGTGCGGTGGCGCGCCGACAACGTCGTGATGTTGGACATGGAGATGCCCGAGCGGCGCACCAAGGACTTTGACTACGGCGGGCCCAACAGCCCGACCATGAACTTTTGGATGGACCGCGTCGGCTGCAGCGACGAGAGCGGCGAGATCGTGTTTGAGAACGACGTGGACCACAGCGGCAAAGACCGGGACCGCGAGAAGGAACGCGACAGAGAGCCCAGCGGAAGCAGCCCGGCGTCGTCGTCGTCTTCTCGAGCCAGTGCCAGTGGCAGCGCCGCGACATCCCGGAGCGAATCTCGAGACGCGTCGTCGTCTGCGTCATCGAAGAAGAAAGCGACGGCGTCGGGGCCGGCAGTCGACGATGCCGGTCCATCCTTCGCCGACGCTGTGGGCGACAGGACGGCGCGGGAGAAGTCCAAGAGCGCGAGCAAGCGGCCGCCGACTGCGAGGTGCGTACTAGTGGAGTGGAGTGGAGCGGAGACCGTGGAGGAGACAATTCTGACGGAGGAGCTCGTTGGCTTTGTTGGACCAATAGCCGCCGACGGAGAGACTCGATCGGGGACGAGTGAGCGAGCGCATGGAGGCCCCCAGGAGACGGCCGATGCGAGAGAGAGAGAGAGAGAGAGAGAGAGAGAGAAAGAAAGAAAGAAAGAGAGAAAGCGTTGGTGGTGCATTCTGTGTCTACTTCTGGAATGGCCAGCAGTACAGTACTTCGAAGGACGGAGACTGTATGCGACGTGTGACATGAGGAGCTCACTTCAACTCCTCCCCCAAGCCTTGGGGGGGGGGGATGGAGGTCGTGGATGCCTCATCAAACGGGTCTGGACGGATCCCACACACCACGGTGGACGAGAATGGGCCGTTGGACGCTGGCGAATCCAGAGTCATCTTTGTCACTTCGTCCGGACTGAGGAAGTGGGTGGATCCGTTCGTACCCACTTCTGTAAACTGGACGAACGTCGCCGGCGGCCGAACGACAGAAGAGGTCGGGGAGACCGAGTGGGTCTAAGGACCATTCATACAAAGTGGGAACTGACACTAAAAGATCGCCTTCTTCAAACAGCACCATTATGTACGTACGGCACGTCCCAAGTGTCCAGAGGGAGGGATCCTCGTGGCGATGTCCGAAAGGATCGGCAGGCCACGCAGCGGCGGCTGGCCCGGGTCAGCTGGAGGGATCCAGTGCCATCCGAGCGAAACGGAGTGCCAAACGGCTGCCATGGGACCGATCTCTTCGTGGACGTCATCGGTATGCGGCTATTATTCCGTCCGGAGAAACACGGTGGGAGATAGAGAGATGGCAGGCAAACCTGAGAAACGCAGCATCACACACACGCAAACAAGATCGGATATTGGACCGACAGAGGCACCTCCGTGCCACGCGTGCCGCGCACGCATGGAGCATCTAGGCGTTGGTCAGGCGGAGCATGTCACACAGACCACGCGCGTCGAATGCCAATGGCAGTGCCACCGCCACGCAAGTGGCCACGTGGGTCCAGCAAGCATGGATACACTGTGACTGGCCACGGGCGAACGAACGATGGCAGTTTGCTTGGCATGCCATGATCACCGCATCCGCCGTTGTGTCCGGTTCCGTACTGTACAAATGACACTGACAGAAGAGAAGGCGGGATCCCCGTCATACACACATCCTCGCTGCTCGCGGGGGGCTGCGACTGTGCCGGACACGCCCAACTGGACCGGACGGGAGCGAGGGATCTGTCGGTGGCGTCCGGCGCGTTGTCGGGAGATCTTTTCTTTTTTTTTGCTGTTGGGATGCCTCGTTTTCTTCTTTGATTTCCGTTCTCTCGACTGGCGTTGGATTCCGCTGGACCACTCTGCGTGTCAACGCTTCTCATGTTTCTTTTTTTTTTTTTCCTTTCGCTTCCAGCTGAACGCCAAAAGTAAAAGCAGTCCAGAGCCACTAAGCAAGCGTGAGTGGCCAACCAGGTTCAGTGGTGGATTCCAGCCCACAGGGGGTTTCCTATACATGTAGTCAGGACGAGAACTGGCACTGAGAGAGCATGCATGACAAAGCTCTGGCACTGCCAGGGCTCTGCCAGTGGCAGCGTGTTGCGGCTCGTGTGCTTCAACCTTTGCCATCCACACGGCCATGGCACGTCGCGCTCAAACTTGAAGCGAGGTGCCAGAGGGCTAATACTCTGTCACCCGGGTCGCTCAACCCAAGTCAGTCGTGGACTTGTGTGGGGAATCCAGAGTCTGTCAGCCAGGCGTGAAGTGGCTCAAGTTTCCACCGCACGCCCCACTTCGTCCAGAGTGGTGGTAACTGGCTTGTCGCGTGTCGCGGATGCCATGACAGATGCGTGAAACCGTCATGCGCTTGACGCAAGTAAACCAACGCCATCAAAAATTTCACGAAACTGCAGCCATGGATACACCTTGGCGGTTTCATCAAGTGTCACCTGCCAGCTTCGATGTGTGGATCAAGTGTCCAGAGCGCGGAAACTCCAGAACCTCTGCTTGACAGTGCAGCCAAGGCACTGTTCTTCCACGACCCAGATCTCGGGGCAGGGGACCTGACGAGGCACCCGACATACTTGGATTCAGTATTGCAGTAATCCCTGTGGGCAGAAAACCGGATGGGTGAGCGTCCAGCAAACCCACGAAAATCCATGGGTGGAACAAGCAGCAGGGGTGCCACTTGAGGGGTCCACGTGGTGGCACGGAATGGCACTCGGCGACGGATGCTGGGAGCTCGCGCCGTGTTGGTGTGGCTTAAATAAGGCTGTCGTTCTCTCGTTTGATCTGCCCCGCCGTTGGCGACGTTTGGCCATCGCAACCAACCGGCCAAAGGCGCTGCGACGGCGGTCGATTCGATTCGTTCGTTTGGACACGCCGGACCACTGTCCGTTTCGCAAGACCTGGACTCTTTGGGTGGTCGGCCCGATTGCTCGCCTCCACAAACGGCACGCACCGTCGTTCTGGTCAGATAGATCCACTTTCCGGACGCGGCATAGAAAGGTCTAGGGGAGCCTGTGCGGTTGTTCGGAACGGCCGTCCCTCGCGTTCCTGGATCGGTCCAGCGAAAACCAGGGTTTGAGTCCAGACCGGCGCCGTGCCTGTCTGTTTTTTGTTTTCTGCGGATCCCTTTTCCCCTGCGCTTCACGGGCGAACGCTGGACGGATTGGAGAAAAAAAAGCAAAAAAAAAACTGAGTTCATCGCAGTCCGGAGAGCGACAGCATGCGCCTCGCATGCGGCCAGCAGCGGCACATCCCGAGTCTCACGCGCCCACAGCAGTCGGCTGGTCTGCTGAGCAGACTCTGGACTCTGGACCAAACGTCCCGTGCGCCATTGTGGGTCTTGGGTTGCCGCGGCGGTGTGACGGCGCCGCAGTCGACAACAAATCCATCTTCCGGACTGGCAGGACGGCATCTGGCCCACTGAAACCACGGCTCGCTTTCTCTCGCCGTCCAGCACTGGACCCGTCCGGAGACCCAGCGAACGAACGCCGCGCTTTGTCGGAGGACGGGGCGACTCAGTCGGCGTTATTTATCCTTCGGTCCACCCCACCCGACGCTCCAGAGACCGCAATGCGCTCGGTGCTCCTCGCGGACCCCATCGATCTCATCCCACACACCATGGACGACGACCGGCGGCCCGAGCTGCGCAAGCACAAGACGCTCAAGGCCTTTGACGTCGCGCCGCCGCGTCTCTCGGACGAGGCGCGGCGCGCCCAGCGCCAGCGCGACTACGAGATGGCCGCGAGCATCCTCGAGGCGCGGCGGCGGCGCCCCCACGACCGTGAGACGGCGTTCCGGTCGGCGCCCGGCGGCTCGGCGCGGGTCGTGCTGGACGAGGCCCCCGAGGCGGCCGTGCGTCGCTCGCTCCGGGCCGCGAGCGAGGCGTACGTGGGTCCGCGCGACGATGACCACGATGGTGATCGCGACCGCGACCACAGCGCGAGCAGCCGCGACGACGACTCGAGCGGCGGCGGCAAGAAGAAGAAAAAGACCGTGTCGTTCCAGGACGAGTCGGCCGGCGGCGCCGCGGGGCTCTCGCGGCGGGCCCACTGGATGGACCACGCGCGGTGTTCCGACGACGAGACCGGCCCGGGCAACGGCCACGCGGCCTCGCCGATCCACGCGGCGTGCTTCAAGGGCGACCACGCGGTCGTGGCGCACCTGCTGGGCCACTACGGCGCGCACGACGCCGCGCAGCTCGTCAACTCGGTGTGCTCGTGCGGCATGACGCCGCTCCAGGTCGCGTGCGACCAAGGCCACGCCAAAGTCGCCAAGCTGCTGCTCAAGCGCCACGCGCGCGCCGCCAAGCGGAGCAGCCACGTCGGCAGCCCGACCAAGAAGCGCCACCGCACCTGCCTCGCGCTCGCGGCCGCGCGCCGCCACGCCGAGCTCGTCGAGATCCTGCTGGACCACGGCGCGAGCGTCGACGAGGACGCGCTCGTGACCGCGAGCGCGCTGGGCGACGCGTCCGTCGCACGGCTCCTGCTGCAGTCGTGTACCCCGAAAAAGACGGCCATGGGCGGGCTCGCGAGCGGGCTCGAAAAGCTGCTGGGCAGTGGCTCCGTCAGTGCGCCGACCGGACCGACCGAGCTCGACCCGAGCTGGATCGTCAACGCCGCGGTCGTCGCGGTCGCGCACGACCAGCCGACCATGCTGCCCGTGCTGCTGGGCGACGGCCACGCGGCCGGCTCCCAGGCCCGGATCGTGCAGTGCGCGGTCGAGGCCGCGGCGCTCGCCGACTACAAGCTGCTGCGGTGCCTGACCAAGCTCTTTGACCACGCGCTGCTCGTGGCCGCGCGCGACGCGCACCACAACACGCTGCTCCACGTGGCCGTCAAACAGGCCAGCGCGCGGTGCGTGACGCTGCTGATCCGCCTCGGCGTCGACGTGAACGCGCGCGACGCGCTGGGCATCACGGCGCTCTACATGGCGTGCGCGCGCGGCCAGAGCACGATCGTCAAGCTGCTGCTCCGCGCCGGCGCGGCGTGCGAGGCCATGGGCCCGAGCGACGAGACGCCGCTCCACATCGCGGCCCAGGAGAACCACTTGAGCTGCGTGACGCTGCTGCTCACCGAGGGCAACGCGCCCGTGGACGACACGACGCTCGACAAGTGCACGGCGCTCCACTTGGCGTGCCAGCGCGGCAACACGGCGGTCGCCAAGTGCCTGCTCGACCACGGCGCCGACGTGAACGCGCGGACCGTGTGCGACGAGACGCCGCTGCTCAAGGCCAGCCGCATGAGCAACATGGAGACGGTCAAGCTGCTGCTCGCGCGCGACGCCGAGGTCGCGACCAGCTCGACGTCCTCGATCGCGAGCAGCGTGCGCTCGGCCTCGCGCGCGACCGGCGAGTACGCCCACACGGCGTCCACGTCGTCGTCCGTGTTCTCCACGGGCAGCAGCGTGCAGTCGCTCGGCGCCGAGAGCGACCACGACCGGTCCAACAACACGAACGCCAGCTCGACCGCGTCCAGCACGGGCTCGTCGTCGTCGTCCAGCCGGCGGCGCCACCAGCACTCGCAGGCGCTGCTCCAGCGGCTCGCGGCCCATCAACTGCCGCGCCGCGCCGAGGAAGAGGCCGAGGACGCTGCCAGCGACCAGATCTTCATGGCCAAGTCCAATTCGCACAAGTCGTTCAAAGGCTGGCTCAAGTCGGTCGTCAAGAACAAGTAAGTTAGTATTTTATCTATGGGGGAGGAGGAGAGAGAGAGTGAGAGAGAGAGAGAAACGGGAGCCGCGAGGGCTCGTATTATAAATCGCATGGGGTGATCAGTGCGTCCGCGAAAGATAGCGGACGCCGTCACCAAACCCGCAACTCATTTTCCATGGTCTTCTACTTTGAGGCTGCTTTCTCCAACGCCAATCTGGTCGTGAGCTGGAGCTTAGGACCGGCAAACTGAGCGGGGGCGAGATGGAGTCATACATAGTCCCTGTCTATTATGTACATGCGCCGTTCGCGCGTTCCGTCTAAATGAGCCGCGAGAAGTAGGCGTCGTTCTTGAATGTCTGAAGGAGTTCGCTGGGCGTGCAGAGCAGCTTGAGAAGCTGCTTCTTGAGTTCGGGTCCACCGATCATACCCTCGGAACTGAGCGTCTCCAGGCCAAGCTTGAACTCACCCCGCGTGAGGGGCTTGAACACACCCGCGTCATGGCTCACGTCACAGTAGCACTCGTAGAGATCGTCCACGCGGTACAGCTTGTGGGTCGTGCTCGAGTCGTCGGTCGGCGATGAAGTCGGAGTCGAGGCCACGCAGTTGGCTTGTGCCACAAGTCGCGTCGTCGCGAAAAGAATCATTTGCAAGTTGCGAGGCAAAGATGAAACGTTGCTCTTGGACTTGCCCTCCAGGACTGTCTTGATTGTCTTCACAATGTCGATGAGAGAGATTGGCGATCCAAAGTCATCTCCGCCACTCGTAGCCGACTCGCTGAGCTTCTGCTGAAGTACGCGGCGGCAAATGTCGAGGGCGAGGCGGACATCTCCTGATTGCGCTGCGACCTTGCGCGCAATGAAGGCCACACCATGCGCGTTGACAATTCGAGACGCCTCAGCTGGTCCACCCAACCGATCCATGAGGATGTCGCTGATCGTCTGGAAGGAGTACGGCTTGAACACGATGACTTGGGGCTTGATATTCGGCAATTGCAAGCGGAGCGACGCGAGGTGGCGCTCGGTGAAATCGATTTGGTTCGCAATGCCAACGAGAATAAAGGAGTGACCGTGGCGGTGAGCCAACTCGAACAGTCGACATAACTCGGTCTCCATACTCGTTTTCCCGAGAGCATCGATCTCATCAAGAATAAGAAGCCTGGCGACCAAGACACAGAGACAAAGAGCGTCAATACAGAACCCATCACTAGCGGCGATATCGCGATACACATACAAAGTCTTCGATCGCTTCAAACCCGTCTTGGTTGCGCGCTCAATCGCATCAAATGCCTCGTCTCCATCGGCAAACTCCTTGCTTGTTAGCGCTTGAGCGACTTGGGAGAATAGCTGATTGAAGTCGTTTAACCCCATGGCGTTTACATGGATTGTGACAATCGAATCAGTAGAGTTTGTAGATCCCTGTTGAGATCATATCAAGAGGTGAGAGACAAGAAGCATGACCACGTGAAGTAAGCGTTCGCACCTCGTGAAGTTGTTCGATATGTTCGCTCAGACTGCGAAGCAGTGCCGATTTCCCACACCCAGGAGATCCAGAAAGGTACAAGCTGCCACCGCGTTGTTCCTCGAAGCACCCTCGGCAGAAGTCGATAATTTTGCCGGCTTCTGGTTCGCGATGAGAGAAGGTAGAAGGTTGATGCGCCAGCGACAATCTGGTAATGGACTGTTGCGCGAGTTCACCAGCGGTCAAGATTTGCTTCCTCGTTTCCTTACCCTTCAGGGTTTTTTCTGCTGTCGGAGACGGTGTGAACGCGTCGTTAAGGTTCCGGGCCGGACGGTCCTGAGTTGACTCATCTTTTCTCGACTTGGATAACGTGCTCTCAGGCGAAATTTGAGGGTTGGATTCAGTGAGTGCGCTGATATCTTGAGTTGGTTCGTAATCACCCTGCTGACGAGCCGTCGACGATGCCTTGACTCGTTCGCTAGGTGGGGGAGTCAGAAACTCGGGTCTCTCCTGGATATTACTCTTTACTTTCTTGGGGGCAGGCGTTTGTACATTTTGCTCCCCATCATTCTTCCGCTTTACCGGAGTGACACGCTTTTGATCTGAAAGATCGTCGTTACCATTCGGTCGCTGAATATCTTCATCAGTCTCATCGTCTGAAACCTCAATCACGTCAATTCGACGAGGTTGAACCTTCGACATAGAACGCTTTCTCGTGGGCTTCTTCGAAGCGTCGGCGCAGATATGCGGTTTAGCGTATGCTGCTTCGTGATCACTACGAAGCTTCTCAATGATCTCGGGCTCAAATTCTCGGATGTATGCCTCAACTGACAGATAGCCCGCGAAACAGTCTTGACCAACACGTAGTTCCTCAGCATCCTTGCTCTCCGAGCCAGGCTTGAAGTACATGAAACCATCGACCGACTTTCGGGTTGATACTGCCTTCCAGAACCAACCACGGTTTCGAAGCTCCAGCTCCACTTGACCTTGTTTGAGCTTGAACGGTGGAGCGACTCGCACAAACAACTGTTGGCTTGTTGCTTTACGTCTCCGAGGCAATCGAGATGCGACTTCGGTCATCTTCTTGTAGGCCAGAGTGGATCGACCAGACCGTTTCACGGGGAACCGATCGTCTTCTTCTTCATCATCATAATCTTCTTCTTCTTCTCCTTCTTCTTCTTCTTCACCGTCTTCATCTTCACCACTTGCACTCTCGCTCTCGTCATGAATGTCACTTTCAGCGTCAGACATCTCGATATCCGAGGTCTGGTTCGGTTGAGATGTCTCCTGCTCGGCCTCTTCTTCGCTCGAGCTTGCCATATCGGAGTCATGGTCGTCCGACACATTGGGGTCACTAGCATGAGTCTGTCCTTCAACGCCAAATTGGTGCAGAAACTTGGCCATCGCCGCTTGCTTGGATTGGAAGATGGTCTCATTCGGGATGAAGCGGTCAAACGTGGTGTTGGGCATGACATACATCACCTGATCGGCGCTCTTGATCGTCTGCCAGCCAGACGCCAGCATCATGGTCCAGAAGCAGTCTTGAAGCTGGTTGTCGTTGGCCACCTCCGTGCTATTGGACTGGGCCCACAGCTCAAGAAACTTGACGCAAGCGTCGTGGAGAGCCTCAAAGACCGTTTCGTTGGGCCGAAATTCAAAGAACTGTACACCGGGCATGGCGTAAATCTTGCTTCCGTCGGGTTTCACGAACGTGGTCCAGCCGCTCTGTTCCATGAGCGACCAGCACAGCGTCGTCACTTCCTCGGTCAGCTTGGGCTGGTCCACCAGTTCTGTTTCGACCTTGTTTTGGATCGTGACCACAGGAGCCTGCGGCACCACCTTGTCGACAACCTTCTCGTTCTTCACGGACGACACACGGTGGCTCGCGGCGGCCACCACACGAGACGCTGAGAGTGTCGAGCGTGCGTACTGTACACTCCCGCCACGGGTCTTGGGGGCGACCAGGAACGCCATAAAGAGCTGCGAAGCGGCGGCGGCGTCGTGGGCTTGCTCGTGGAACCGCGTCGCGTCGCTACACGCGCGCTGGAACGCGCTGTTCTGCTCGACGCGCGCGATGGTCTCGGCGTCCACGTGGTGGGTGCGGCACACGTTGCCGAAGTCGTCGGCGCCGTCCCACACGTGGGCCGTGACGCTGGCCGTGTCGACGACGCACACGCGCAGACTGGGCACGACCGATCCGTGGGTGGCCGCGCCGTGGGCGACGTGGCGCACGCCGAAGAAGAACACGACGCGGTCCTCGGCGTCCAGCACGGGCTTGTGGGCGCGCGCGGTCGAGACGTCGTGTGCGTGGGATACGGCCTCGTTGTAGTCCTCGTACACGCAGGCCGGCCAGAACACGCGCTGGTCCTTGAGCTTGACCCACATGAGCCGCTCGCGCGGCGGCGCCGACGCGTCGAGCGGAGTCGCGAGCATCCCGACAGCGTTTAGTAGGCGATGCCGGTTTGAGTTTTGCTGTGTGTTTTGGTTTTCCGCGCCAAAAAATGCAACCCAACAAGCAGGGAAAGAAGACAACTTCAAGCAAAAAACCAGGAGAAGTTAACCAAAGTATCTGGGTTTTTGATCCATGGAGTGGATTTTCCGATGATTTTACGGTTTTAACAGAAACCATACAGGTGTTGCGCGCGCGCGCGAAACTGGAAAGCGGGTTTTAGAGGATCCTCAAATTCAAACCCTGTACTAAGTACGAATATAGGATCGACCTCACACGGCGTGAGGTTTTTTTCTGGAGCAGCACTGGAGGAAAGTATCCAATCAGCGATCCACGCGGGCTTTTTGCGTTGGCGCGTTGGCGCCCTCCGACACAGTTTCCCCCTCCATTTCCCCTCACAACCACCGCGCCCACCAACGTTCTCATGGTTATGGAGATTGAGACGACGGCCGCGACGGTCGCGCGCGACGACGACGTGGTGATGGACGCTGGCGACTGCATGGACGACGAGATGGAGGCCACGCAGCGCTTCGAGGACGAGCCCGTGGAGCCGGCCACGACGACGTCGTCATCGTCCACGGAGGACGCCACGACGCCGACGACGGCGGCGCCCGCGGAGGACGCCCCCGCAGCGGACGAGGACGCGTCGTTTGCCGTGGCCGGTGCGTCGGCGAGCGCGACGCCGTTCGCGGCGGCGTTTGGCGGCGTGTGGCGCGTGATGGCCGCGCTCGGGTGGCAGACGGCGCAAGGCCCCGGCACGGAGTTTGTGTCGATGCCCGGCACGCAGTTTTTCAACTTTCGCCCCAACATCAACGTGTTCGACTCGAAGGGGAAGGCGTGCTGGAAGTGGCTCGCGAGCGCGGCCGAGCGCGAGCCGACGCCCGCCGAGGAAGAGCCCGTGTGGGAGTCGCTCTGGTCCATCGCCGAGAAGCAGTTTGGCTGGTACACGATGAG
Organism: Pythium rishiriense; assembly: GCA_023335895.1. Lineage (NCBI taxonomy): Eukaryota > Oomycota > Peronosporomycetes > Pythiales > Pythiaceae > Pythium > Pythium rishiriense. The sequence goes on from JAADVT010000405.1 coordinate 22,272, forward strand.
CAGCGGCAACGAGACGTGGTTTGTCAAGCCCAACACGCAGTTCACCGAGTTCCAGCCGAACGTGACGATCTTCCAGACCAAGAAGCGCGCCGTGCTGCAGGCGCTCGCGATCAACAAAGTCACGATCGAGCTGGGCGACTCGGTCGAGGGCAAGCAGGTGATCGACTTTGCCGCCAAACCCGAGGAGAGCAAGCCCAAGGCCAAGAAGGAAAAGACCAACGAGACGCCCAACAAAAGCAAGGCGAAGGGCGACTCGTTCACGACGCCGCCGCCCAAGAAGAGCGTGGCGTCTGCGTCGTCGGTTGGTAAGAAGACGCCCACGCCCGGCAAAAAGGCTGGCAAGAGCCCCGCCTCGAGCAAGAAGGCGACGACCCCCGCGAAGAAGAGCCCGAAGACGCCGAAAAGCGCCAAGAAGAAGGGAGACGACGAGGCCGAGGCGAAGCCCAAGCCGGAGCCGCCGCTGCAGTTCCACGCGCCTGAGTTCAAGTGTACGTTTGCCCACGTGTACAGGACACTGCAGGATCGCGGGTGGTACCACAAGCCAGGCTCGTTTGAGTACGATTACTTTTCGCCCGACTACACGAAGGAGACACAGATTCTGAACGGCAACTTTTTCCAGTCTGCTGCCGAGTTTGAAGGGTTCCTTAAGGACTCGGGTGTGTGGGCCGAGATTGAGGCAGAGCTGCGTGATGAACACGCCGCGCTGGTCGAAGAGCTTCGCCAGGAAGCGGAGGAAAAACGACAGAAGATGAAGGATCGACTGGCTGCAAAGGAAGCCACGGAGAAAGCCAAGGCCAAGGCCAAGACTACTCCTGCGAAGGAGACCAAGACACCTCGTTCGCCTCAAAAGAAGAAGAAGAAGTCGGCTTTCACTGCGTCGATCGAGGCGTCGAAGGCGATGGCCGCGGCTGCCAGCTCGGGCACCAAGCGTCCGGCACCGAAAGAGGTCAAAATCACGATGGGTAAGGTCGTGGAACGACTGGTGAAGCGCGGCTGGCACTACAAGCCGGGTCGTTTCGAGTATGACTACTTTAAGCCGAACGTGACTATTAAGAACGGCAAGCCCGGGGAGGACTACTTCCAGAGCTTGAGCGAGCTCGAAGAGTATCTGAAGACGACAGAGTTGTGGGACGAGATTGCCTATGAGATCCGAACCGCATCGGACGACGATGACGAGGACGAGGTCGACACAAGAAAGAAACCTTCGCCGGCGCCGGCCAAGAAGCAGCGCACCGACTCCTTGCCCTCGCCTCGGGAAGAGCCGCGGAAAGCGACCGAGCCGCTGGAACCGGCGGCGGCGGCGCTCTCGAATGACATCTGGGGGAACTCGCACCAGATCGACTTTGAAAAGTACTAAGCCACGGCATCGCCCGTCGTCGGATGCCTGTGTCGTAAGAAAATGGTGGTGTTTGAATACAGTAGATATGATGAGAGTTTGGTTTGATGGTTACTGCAAGCGCGCCAAAAGAGAGACGAGTACTGTGGACTAGAGCACGCCCTTGAGCGAGGCCCCTGCACGGCGGTGGATGCTTTGACGCTCTGCCTCGATGCGTTGGATGGTTTGCTTGAGTTCCTACAGAAACGAACGGCACGCGGGGCCGTGACTATAGAGCGTAGACGATGGACCAAACGGACGGGATGCAGTACCGTGATTTCTTCGGGCGTGGCGTCCATCTTGGGCGTCGCCGTGATGTTGGACATGTTGGAGTCGGCCATCTACAAAAGCCAATACGTATCGACGTGGAGCAATGAGATGGAGACCATCTTTTCCCATACCAAAAAAGCTACGCACCCGCGAGCTGAGGCGGTTGAGGATCTCCAAGATACGGTCTTTGTCGGCTGCAACAAGTGTGAGTAACTTACACTGGGGCGCTAGTCGAGAGGCGGCGCGTGCGACGACGTACCGTAGGCGTCGACGGCGTCGTACGGTTTGTCGGCGCCGTGGCCCTCCCTGTATACGGCCACATCGCAGTCATCAGTGCGAATCAGCCGCAGCCAATGGCACGAATCGACGCGGGAGATCCATGGCTACACGTACATCTTCTCAAACACGACGTCCATGAGCTTCTTGAGCTTGTGCATGTCGTCCATCATCTGCATGATCGGCTCCATCGTGGCGTTTGGACGTTGTGGATGTCCAAATGTCAGGCCGACCCGGGTTATAGTGGTGGTTACGAAATGGTCATACGTAACCCCATGAAGCCCAGATTTGTTGGGGGTTTGGGATGTATGTTTTCATATGATTGGGTATTTCAAATGTACGATCACTGAAAACGACTCACTGGATGAGGGTCACGTCGCGTCCGTGGAGCGGCTGGATGGGACGCGCATTTGGACCTGGAAGCACGTTACGGAATGCCTCGAGCTGACCATGCGAGGCCTCGGCGGGATCCTGGACCACGATCCACTCGACGCCTTCTGTGTACGGAGGAGTCGTCAGCGAGCCGCGGTAGCGGAAGAAAGGACCGGACAACAGGCAGAGAGAAGTTGGATCGACCACGCGGAGTGGGACCGAGGCTTCGACGCCCAGCTTCAATGCCGAGACCTCACCCCAGAACTGGATCCGGAAAACCAAAGCAAAAATATGAGGCTTGAATGGGTCAGAGCGACAACCAAATTCCACACATCCATACCTGTGCGAGAAACGCGTTGGGCGCACCCTCCCGGAAAAAGACGGCAACGACGGCAAGGCCTCCGTCCTCGGCTTCATGGACCAAGTGGAGTTCCATAGCTGCATGATCGCCATCCAACGTGTGTTCACCTGCAGCCAAACATGAAAGTATCGAGATGGTTTGGTTGCGGTGATCCAACGAATAGGGAACACATCAGCTTATGCGTACTTGGTGTATGGAAGTGGAACTGGACGGCTTTATACACCTTGTCGTTGATCCTGAGTGTGCTCGCTGATGGGGACGCCCAACGGACGGAGAAGCCCTGCCCAGAGTACTCAAGGTCGGCCGCGTTGCTGGACATCGAGATCGTGACACGATCGACGGAATCGCGCCATGGCACGGTACCACACTGATGCTCACGAATGTCGATGGGCGACTGTTCTGGCGCCGACCAATGGACGCCGTGGTCATCAATGACGCATTCGCCATCCAGAATGTCGACCTCGTCGCTAGCTCGCGAACCATTCGACTTGGGCGACAGCGTGTCCGTGTCCGAGTCATCCTCTGGGAGAGAGACCTTGAATTGCAGCTCGGCAGGGTCACGACGCTTGATCTGTGAGCAGCAGCTGCGGTTGTTGGACACAACATCTCTCGAAAAACGACGCGACAGTGTCCATGGCGACTCGGGCGCGAGCAGGGAGCTGCAGGACTTTCGCTCGTTCATCAGGCGCTGCTTGGTTTTGTTCTGGAGGAATCCCGGGATGTGGGTCTTGGGCAGTCAAAACAGAAATGAATGGCGACCGGCGCGGATCCACTTGGCGGATCAAGAGGAGAAAGCCACCACGGCTCGTTGCTCTACCGCCAAGCCGTCCCTGGATCCCAGCCTACAGTACGCCGTGCGGCGGCAAGTTCTGTTCCGTGGAACGGAGCGTTTCCACCACACAGCGCTTGGATGGGCCCAGTTGACTGCCGGCGGGCAGAACAAAGGAAGATGGGCGAGAGGCGGAGCCGATGTGATCGCTATGGCAAATGCCCGGGGGGAAGCGCGTCGCACGTGCGAGCGCTGGAGAGATGGACTGAGTACTGGTCTTGTGTCGACCAAAGCCGAAGAACCCAGGGGTCGGTCAGCCGAGTTGATTCTGTGGTGCTGCTGGCTCGACGGATCGGGTTGCAGTGGTCGGTCGCGTGGTCGGGCGGTCGGTGTTTCTGTATTGATGCGCTCGACGCGGCCAAGATACGTAGATGAGACCGTGGCCAAATGTCCTGGCACACCAACCGTAGGCTGCCAGGGCTGCCAGGGTTACCACTGGTGCTCTTTACTCTTTGGGCTTGGGACGATTTGACCGACGCGTCGGTGCCAAGAGCCATGGCAATGCGTGCCGGTGCCTCACGCCAGCGCTGAGTTGGAAGCTCCGCACCTGTCCAAAGGGATCGTCAAGCGCCGCGCCAAAGACAAGCAGCAATCGGCGTCATCGCCTGGATTGACCACTGTCATCCTCCAAAAGAGGGTATATCTTTCTACTTATTGATCAAAACAAGCTAAACACCAATAGGTCCACTTAGTAACTTTAAAATGTTGATACCGTTTTTTGGTATCTCATTTGAATGGACCCAAGTTGACCAAGCAGCAGCTTCCACAGTCGTTAATAATCAATAACCCGCCAAATACGTTTAACATAAAAATCAAAAGTCCCTCCTAAATTTCTTCACATCACATTACCTGTCTAATCAGTTTGGAATACTGAACTGTTCGCGGCCGAGAGACTCGCAAGTTCATCAATGGCCTCTTGGTCTCGACGCTGTCAGTGAATGGCACTCGATGTGCTCCTCAGTCAACTACATATCCTACTCGTCGCCCACAGCATCAGTCATTGAGGAACAAGGAGAGACACTTTCTGCGAGTGGGGACTGAGGGACCCGAGAAGGTCGTTTAGCACGCGAACCACACTTGGCGGTGGTTGAGTGGCTGCAGCTCGCGCGCGTTCGTCCCCGGCAGCGCGCTGTGGTAAACATCGAGCTGTTCACGGGACGCCTCCATGACGTCGTGGATCACGACCCACTCGACGCCCTCGGTGTACGGTGGCGTCGTGAGCGAGCCGCGGTAGCGGAAGTACGTCCGCGACAAGACCCCGAGCACCTGTGGGTTGATGGCGCTGAGCGGGAGCGTGGCGGTCTCCCCCAGGTGGACATCGCGGAGCTTGTCCCAGAACTGTGAGAGAAACGGGTTGGTCTTGCCCTCTCGGAAAAAGATGCCGATCACGGCGAGTGTACCGTCAGTGGCCTGGTGGACCAAATGGAGCTCGAGCTCTTGGTGGACGCCGTCCATCGTGTGCTCGCCTGGCCACGTCCAAAAACACGTAAACTTTCGTCAGTCTCTTCAATGCGCTAATGGGCAGGCGTAGCGAAACGTACTGGGCGTGTGGAAGTGGAATTGCGCAGCGTGGAAGGTTTTGCCGTTGATGATGATCGTGTTCTTGCTTGGCCTTGTCCATTGCACTAAAAAGCCTTGGCCGTTGTGCACGAGCTCGGCGGCGCCTTCGCCCATGGAGATCGCCACGGCGTTTGGGTTCGATTCAGTGAGAACGATTTCTCTGTCATGTTCGCGGATGTCGATCGGCGATTGCTGGGTCCCTCCCACGATTTCTTCAATCACGTCCTCGGCGACTGCATCCGCCTTGGGGTTGTCGAGCGAGCTTGTCTGTACGACATCGCGCTGGGTTTTCGCCTTGTCAGGAATGTGCAGTCGGCGATGCGTGACCGCGTCCAAGATCCTGCGGGTGATCTTAACCCTGGGTTGCGGCGACGAGGGGTTGTTGCTGTCCGTCTGACCCGATTCCCCCGCTGCCTGGCTTGAAGGCGAGGAAGGAGACTCGGCCGAGAGCACGGAGCGGCTGAGAGCGCCGCCCATGGTTGGAGCCCTCTCGTTCCCTCTCCTCGTTCGCTGTGTGTGTGTGCGTATACGTGTTGTGTGTATATGTGGTTGTGTTATTGCTGGGGGAGATTTATTTAGGCGGGCTAAGAGGAGCAGCGGCCGACTTACGTGACGTTACATGGAGCGATGTGTTAGATGGCCAGTCGGGGGGGGGGG
>JAADVT010000406.1:0-27955 GCA_023335895.1 Pythium rishiriense
CTAACTGTAGCAGACAATCGGCAACACAACTGAGTCCTGACTGGACAACGCTGGGCATCACAGGTTGAGCATGCTCAAACTCATCAGTGATGGGTGTTGAGCATTGGCCACGGCAGTGCAACATTATCAGCATACCTTTTAAAACCCTCATTTCTAAACACCGCGCGACATGACCGGAAAACTGTGGTATCAAAACAGCAGCATCTTGGACGAAGCAGACTTCGCATCGAACTCATGCCCTCCAATTTCCATTAGCCCAGCCCCAACCCACCGCTCTGTTTGTGGAAAACAGCACCGAGAAGCGATTCGGGGGGAGGGACTGATGCTCTCTTGAGATAAAACTCTCCGCCCTTGGGATTGAAGTCTACCAAAGCCAGAAGCGAGACTTTGGGCAGCGTACTTAGATAGCATCCTTCCATCTTGTCCGCGTTCCATCGTCCAGCTTTTCGAATTTTCTTCTCACTTGCTCCTTCACCTTCCACAATAACTGTGGAACTCGATCTTTTGCTGTGGGTGAGTGAGTGGTTCAAAGTTGTTCGAAGTATCGTAGTAGTTGAGAGTGTTTGGAGACACACGGTGTTCGTAGTTGGTCATCGGTCGCATGGGTACCAAAGTGTTCGAGCGTGTCGAGGTGTGCAAATGTGTTTACAAGTGATACATGTTAGGGGGTGTTACTTGGATGCACAGAGGCATACAGCACAGCGTACCTTTGAGCTTGCTACCCCGTACGCAAGCATGGCTTTCTTCAAGTTGGCTGCTTGCATCGAATACGAAACCTGCTTCTGTGAGTTCTTACGTGATCAAACACATGTAATACCAACTTGATCGATCTTTGAGATCGGGGAACACTTCACCACTGCAACAACATGCCGAATTTGTCAAAGAGGTGTACGAGAAGATCAAGAACTCCAGCGAATACTTGGAGAACTACACGGGCAAGAAGATCGTATTGGTGTTCGACACCGCCCCCGCGAGAAGATTGTGCGTGGGGGCGACGAGCTCGTGTTGCTACGTCTCATCCCCTACTCGCCGATGTGCAACCCCATCGAAGGTATGGTCCCAACGAAAACGATCATGGAGCGGGCGTCTAACGGGGGGATGCGTGATTTATAGGATGCTTTAGTGTCTTCAAACCGAAGATCAAGTTCTTTCTGCGACTGCATCAAAATGAAATGTTTACATCTGCTGTGGCTGTGATATCACTGGGGGTTTCTAAACTTGGGTGTGAGAAGAAGAGCTCACACTCGCTTGAAATGCGAAAGAAACCGCTGCCGCTTCATCTAGGTTTTTGTATGTGGTCAATGTGGACTGGTACATCAACGGGCACTTGAGATGGCGCCGGAATCACACTCCTGGTGTGACCTTTCATTGGCATAAAGCAATCGTGACTGCTCGACGAATCAGTGGGAGAAAGCGCGCTGCTGACGTTACCCTCGATGGAGCTGAAGCTGCCGCAATCACGGAGTCTTTCAAGGCCAAACGGACGAAGCTTTCAACTAAGCGTACCTACTCCTCGAAGATGCGCATTATGCTGGAGTGGATCCGCAACAAGCACCCCGATCCGATGGAGACTAATGGTGAGATTTGCCAACTACCACTCCCACCGCAGGCGGTGCTCGCTTTCTTTGGTCATCTTACGGAACCAGCCCACGAATGCGACATCAAAGACATCCACGTTGACAATGTCTCGAGTCCCGCGCTGTCGTCGTCGTGTGTGGAGGGCTATCGGAGCACTCTTGTGGATCTGTATAGAAGTGCATCTCTCGAGATTGATGCCGACGTGGACAAGGAGCTCAGGCAAGCACTGGATGGTTACCTCAGGACGCTCACGGATCTCAAACTGCGTGGACTAATGGACATCAACGAAGGCAAGCGGTACCTGAAGTGGGCGGGTTACGGGATCCTCGCCCAGAAGGTTATGCGACTCACACCAACATCGAAGGGCCAAACGTGGAGCACGGGCATCTTTGCGTGGTGTTTTTTCGTACTGCAGTGGAACCTCATGAGTCGCTCCGACTCGGTGGATAAGATCAATTTGCAACATCTCAACTGGTCCGAAGATGCGCTTATCATCGAGGAGCAAGGCCACAAGGGCGACTAAACGGGCGCAGAAAAGTACGGCAAGCACATTTACGCGAACCCATTCGAGGCAACTAAATGTTCGATTTTGGCGCTCGCTGTTCTTCTCTTTAGCTGTCCGGAGCGCAACGACGGTCGGCACCAACTTTTCATCGGATTCGAAAGGAAAGGGCGCTTTGGGCGTGCGTTGCGAAGTGTGATCGCAACTCTAACTGAGGATGAGCTGGGTGTGCTGGGCTGTCGTGGAAAAGACCTGGGCACGTACGGTATCCGCAAGGGAAGCAGCACATTCGCACTATCGCAGCTGAACGGCCCAAGACCAGTATCTGTATTCCTACGTATGGGGCAGGGTCTCGGTCAGCTGAAGGATCGGTACATATTCTCGGGCGAAGGCGCCGATCAACTTTGTGGGCGCGTGGTCGCTGGGCTTCCGTTTGAGTCCGAAAGATTCGGTGTGCTTCCACCTCATTTTGGTCCAGATGTGAGCAAGGGTTTCACGCAAGGATTTTGAAACGAGATCATCGCCGGGTTTGACAAATACCCGCGCTCATCACACGCGATTTTCCCGTTTTTGCTCGCTTCACTGATATATCACGAGTCGTTTCTCCGCGCCAACCTCGATGCCTCACATCCAATATTCAAGGCACGTGTCTTTACAAACAACACACTGCTGGAGCAGCTCCGAACGGGTGTGGTTTTTGCGACCGGTTCGTCGCCAGTGTCGAGCCTAAAAGCGACAGGGATACCACCGCATCTTGCGGTGGCGGTGCAAGTCAAGACGTTTGGTGCCGAGCTGGGTCAAGTGCGCGACCAGGTCCAAGCGCTGGAAGACCACGTTACCACCAAGCTCTCCGACGTGATTGCGACACGCGTTGTGGACGTCCTACGAAAAGCTTTTGTCATCGAGGGTGCTGTTCCGGTGTCCATCAACGATCTAGAGCGACTCAGGGCCGATTTGATTGCGGAGATACGGGATGCGTCAGCACACACGTCAGTCGTTGATATTGAAGCGCCTGTTGTCACACGACATGAACTTTGGATGACGTGGAATTGGAAGGATGGCCAGATACAGTACTCTGTGCCGCCGCAATGGGAGTTTCCTGTCCGCGTTAGCTTGAAGCAAATGTGGGATCTGTGGTACTTTGGTGACAAGAGCTCCGGCATTCGCCCGCACAGACTGATCAGCAAGGCGTACGATGTGCAGAAGGCCCACCACATGAGGCACCATCGTGCGAGCGCTGTACTCAAGCTCTAGAGGGTATAGTGGTGGACGGCAAGATGCTCCCCGGTGACGGGAGTCCCTCGGTTTCTCGACGGATCTCAGCGCTGCCGGTGGAGCAAGCAGACGCTCTCTTCACGAAGTGCTATAGCATCCTTTTGGGTCGTCTATACAGCACCACACACGCGAGACGTGTCGAAGAGCTCTCGTACGGAACTGCATACAACAAGTTGTGCCAGTATCGGAAGCGCTGACGATCCTGCATCCGTCCCACAATGCATGTCAACCTCCCACACATGTCGCAGGTCCAATTTATATCCAATGAATATCCACAATCACAGTATGATCTGATCCCATCACACACGCCGCCATTATATACTTTGAACCCTGTTCCTCCGGGAACGCCCAAAGAGCAGCAGATCATGCTCACCGACCAGCGTATGGGACTCTTGAAGCACGCTGTCGACTTCGGCATTCACTTCACCAAGCCCCCACTCGCCAGCTCTATTATAATACACTGCATAAACGCACTCAATTGAGGCCGCGCGCTGTGAGGACGTGGACTACGGAAAATAGACCAACGTTTCGGTTTCACTTTCACTTTGATTGAAACACGTTCAGAAACTATTTTATCTTCCCCTGTATTTTTCAGTTTGGCTGAAAACCTTTTCATGTAGGCCGGACAAAGGTGTAGATCGTTCATTTTACACCACTCATTATGTCGTACAGTTTTCCATGCCCTGTTGAAGTTAACACCAAATGGTGTTGTGGTCATGATTCATGATTCAGGATCATCTTTTTATTCAAGTGCGTTCATAAAGGACACGACTGTACCAACCGTGCTCTCGCTGTGCCGGGCCCACAGTCGATCGATGAGGTTGAGCGGTTCACCACCGGCAGATATGTGTCGCACTGTGAGGCGCATCATCGCATATCACAGTTAAAGCTGCACGACCGATCACCTGCTGTTCATCGCCTCGCCGCACACGAAGAAGGGGTGCAAAATGTTGTTCTCTCCGGCTCCACGGTTGTCACATATCCCCCCTTTAGACACACAACCCTGACGACATACTTTCGGCTCCACGCGACGGATCCATCTGCTCGCACTATTCTTTACCACGACATACCTAGCTTCTACACTTGGAATAAGGCAGCTGGCACATGGACGCACTCATCCCGACAACTGCGTCCAACCTATAATCGGACGCATGTGCTTCGTATCGCCCACTGACACCGAACGCCTCTGTCCACTGCTTACAAGAATTCCAGGAACGACAAGTTTCAGAGCTATCAAGACCGTAAATGGATGTGACTGTGACAGTTTTGGTGCGGCGTGTAGTGCGCATGGTCTGCTCCAGGATGACTCAGAGTCGTACCGTTGCATGGATGAGGCATGTCTCTCAATCACCAATTCCAAGTAATTACGAGCGCTGGCCGTCACATTATTGCTTTTCGGGAACGTCGCAGAACCAAGAGTTCTTTGGGATACATTCCAAGACCATCTGACTGCGGAATTTGTCTTCCAAAGCGGCGCACTCGCGATCCAAACGCTGTGCTTTCTCTCGAAGGCATTGGTCCCGCGATGCGTGAGGTCGACGAAGATTTACGGTTGATTGGCAAGTCGCTAAGGTCTTTCCAGGTATGGACACTCCGCACACATTAGGGAATGATTCAATCACTATTGGCCAGTTGGATCTTCAACCGCCCACATCTGCTCCACCCTGACCAACGCCGTGCGTTCGATCACGTCCGGCCACGTGGTCGCCACTCGGACAGGAAAGTCACTTGATCTATGTTGACGGACCAGGCAGAACAGGAAAGACATTTCTGTACAACACACTTATTGAGAGCGTCCAAGTGAGAGGTGCACACGCCGTTATTGTTTCCTTATACGGGATTCAGCAATTCTGTTACGAGGAGGGAGAACGGCTCATTCAGTAATCAAGATCCCAATATTTTTTCGGGCCTTGATCACGAACCCGTATGTAGACTGTTAGTAAATACGATGGCTGATATCATACGGACATCAGCGGTAACCATCTGGGACGAAGTGGGCATGCTGCATCGGTATTGCATCGAGGCGGTTGATCGAATATATTGTGACATCATGTGAACAGTCAATCATGCATGCCACTTGCTACCATTTGGTGGTAGAGTTTTGGTCCTCGGAGGTGACTTCAAGCAGATGCTACCAGTGCTGCCACGTATCCCGAGCACAGATAGTTCACGCTACACTTCCCTATTTTCATCTGTGACGGCATTTTACGGTGATGAGACTCTCGATCAACATGCAAATTAACTATCTCCTCCTCGATGGTAAAGACACAAAGCCCATGACCAACTTCTCCAGCCTGCTCCTAGCGATTGCAAGCGAGTCGCAGCAAGTTGGACAGGACGTCGAGTGTGTACAGCTGCCACCCGCCATGTGCATTGAATCACTCCACAACCACAGTGAAAACATCGGCCGGATAGTTGAAGCCACGTTCCCAAGCTTTGAACCCAATGTGGGCAACGAACAGTTCCTCCTTCAATGCGCCATCCTTACACCTAAGAACGACATTGTCGATAAAACCAACCGACAAACGATCAGCAAACTTCTTGGCAATGCAGTAACGTTGCGGTCCATCGCCACGTTGTGTGAGCCTCAAGGGCGTGGCATATCCATATATCTTACTGAGTTCCTCAACTCCCTATCACCGTCCGGATTACCACCCCATGAACTGCGACTCAAGACTGGGATGCCGGTGCTCTTGATGCGCAACCTTTGGCCACCTGCCGTGTTGTGCAACGGTGTACGGATGATTGTACGGGACATCGGAGAAAGAGTTGCCACGTGTGAGATTTCAGTTGGTGATCATGCCGGCACAACCGCTCTTATTCCGCGAGTCATCACCTGTCCATCCGACACCAACTTTCCCTTCCGATTCCCATGGCTGCAGTTTCCTCTTTAGCCGGTATTTGCTCTAACCATCAACACGTCATAAGGGCATACGCTATCGCTTGTCGGGTTAATGCTCTCCCCGCCTATTTTCACCCACGACCAACTGTAATGTCACGGGCTGGGTCGCCTGATGGCATCAAGATCCTCACAACCAAGGACGACCATCGTCAATTCATAGCGAAGAATGAGGTCTTTAGGGCGGCACTTATCTAATCTACATCATTACTCTACGTCGAACACCGCGCGCCCTTTCCTGTTCTCTTCTCTCCCTATTCAATCTCGAACTCACATGCACAAGTTCCGTACTAATTTCGACGCTCACGCTCAAGGAGCACCGCTCCCCCACGACGACCAAGCATGCGTTGGTATGTGCGTTACCGAGACCCTTCGCACCCTCGGAGTACGGGTCACCAACATAGAAACTCGCTGTGGACCTTCTCCCACAGTTCCTGTGCGTGTGCAACAGGAACACCAACTTTCAATCGCTCCTGCGCCAGTCCATCCGATATCAAACGACGCTCAATGCGCTTCATTCATCAACCAGCCAAACAGACAGCCATCCACCAGTCCCAAGGACCTGCTTCTCACAGGGCAAGCTCTGCTCAGCCTCACCCACATCAGCGCTATGGTTCGATCAACTCCTTTCGAACCGGGAACCTCATCCTAACAATTAACTCTAACCAATAAGATATTTTTTTCAGTTCGTTACAAACTGAATGGGTTTCAAGTACAAACATAACGCCTCGAGGCTGATGCGACTCTTCACGCAAGGATTGTGAAAACGATGCGTGGGCGAGCAACAACGCCGCAGCTCCAGCTCGCGTTCTCGCTGCCGCTCTGGGGTCGGCTCGCTCGCCAGCGGCTGCGCTGGGCGTTTTCGCGGTGGAAGCGACGATCGCGGATCGAGTCGACGTGTGCCGAGTGGGCGGCGCTCGTGGTCTCCCAACAACGCTTTCTACTGCGCAAACTCGTGGTTCGAGCGCACTGGCAGCGTGTTTCACTCGCGTTCAACCAGTGGAGCCGCGTAGTTCGGGAATGTATCCGTGTAGCGCGTCGCATGGTTGCGTGGCACCACGCACAGCTCACTCGACTGGCGTGGGCCACATGGAGACAGGTTGTGCTGGCCGAGCGACTCGACGAAGAGGCCGCAGCGTGCCGCTGCGTGATGTGGACTCGCAAAGCCGATCGCCTTGTCGCGCGCACTTCAGCGCGCCACGACAGTGGGCGACTTGTGGACTCGTGGTTGGCGTGGAAGACCTGGAGCCGACGCGAGCGCTGCAAGGCGTGGCGACACGGGCTCTCGATGGCAGCACGCAAATGCTTCGTCGTGTGGCAGCGGTACAGCTCGGCAATGAACGCACATCGTGCACTTGCCAGACAGGTGCCACGTGAAGTCGTAGAAACCATAATCGACGATTGCCTTGCTCAGTGTCTTTGGCGGGAAAATGTTCGGAACTGTCAGAGAAGCGACTCTATCCTGCTCATCCAGACTCTTTTCCTGCGACGGAGTACACAAATCCAGTGGCAGTGGCTCAAGCACGCGTTCGATCAGTGGCTACTTTTGCTTCAGGAATCACCAGATCAAGTTGCTATCGGTGAGTTCGAGTCACCGCGGTCGGCGAAACTGCCCACCTTTCCTGAGCGGTTCTCAGCTGCGTATCGAGAAAAAAGACGCACAGCACCGGCGAAACCTGCCAGTGGCTATCGGCGAAGCTGGCGCTGAAAGTCGTATTATGAAGTTCAAGTTTAAGCACACTCAGTTGACTTCAACAGGAACACGGCGACAATACCAACGTTTGTAGCCGCGAGTGAACCCAGCAGGACGTGCATAAACACTCGCAGCGCGCGGCCTTCGTCGCCGATCGCTTCGTATAATGGTACTTCATGGACGCCCTCCACAACGCTCGCGATGTAGTCGAACACAAGCCCGGTGGCAAGTTGCACAGCCGCACTGACAAATTGGCGAGGGATTTGCTCCTCGACGCCACGCAGTGCGTACAAAGGATGGCTGGTCATGAAGAACACCACTGCCATTGCAAGACCTATCGAGATGTACTCGCCGTGCATGTCCGCGTATACTTCTGCTGCGTGGAGCCGAAGCTTGTGATTCTTCCAGTCGAGAAATTGAGAATACTCGGCGCGCGCGACAGCGACATCTCGCACGGCTATCTTTGAGTTTACGCGCTTGACAATGCGCTGCATCCCTTTTGAATGCGTTAATCGACTTTTGATAGTGTGGCGAAGCTTCAAGATCTTGACCAGTCGGAAGACGATCTTGCAAACAACGATAATGGACGAGCTTGTGAAGACCGATGAAGAGGACTTGGACCTGCCGAGACTGAGTGCCACGAAGACCATGCGGATTTGGGCGTCGATAAGAACCGTGGGCAGCGTCATGATCATGTGTGTCGTGCGTGCAGATGGCTTTCGTGACGGGCTCAAGAATAACTCTTTCGTGGCCTCTTGGATCGCTATCTTCAATGTGAGACTGAAAGCCGCGAAAAGGGTGATCTGCCATTGCTGCTCCATGTTCAGCGCCTGAGCCAAGTGCATGTAGCCGAAGACTGCGGCGATGGAGACCACCGTGAAGCCCCGGTAGCCGTGTGCGATCTTGTGCAGTAGTGTCCTGGAAGAGCCTGTGCGCAGGATCAAGGTCATGCTTGACAGGCGACGGAAAGCCGACATGGATTGTGTTGGCACCGTGGCGGCGCTGTTGTCAAGCGCAGCGCCGATGGCATCCAGAGATGGGGCCGTTCCGGTTGGTGACGTTGGGCCGTTTGCTGGTGCTGTCTCAAATCGAATCCGGGCCGCAATGAATCTGCGCAAAAGTCGAGCATGGCGCACGGCGTAATCAATGTATGAGCAGGCGACGAGAAGAAGGACGAGTAGCTCGCTTCGACCGATGGCTTGGTAGTCGACTCGGCTTAACTCCATCGCAGCCATCACGACCACCCCGAGAACCGTCGCGAGTACGATACGATGGACCACAACGCGCAGATATATGGCACATGTGCGACGAACCGAGTGGTGCATCGTCATGTGCGCAGAGAAAAGGCGATCGGCAAGGATGAAGCTCTTCGTGACAGCGAACCCCAGGCACGCGATCGCAACAAAGTATCCACCAATCGCTGTGGTGAATAAAAGCGAGTCGCTGCACGAAACTGCTGTGATGCGTTTCCTTGGGATAGTGAACATGGGTGCGACGGGTGAGCCAACCGCGTAGACATACGCTGTGAACCACGCAATCAAGACGCTTGTGATGGTGTTGTAGACCACTATCCACATGACCGAAAACCCGTCGATCCATGGTTTGTTGGAGAATATGTTACGCTTGACAAGCGCCAATTCATTCCAGAGCTCCGACACGGAAGATTGCTGCCTCGACTTTGACTGGGGGTTACTCAATCGCCGCTGGATACCACCGAGCACGCTACGATTCGAATTGGAGAATGCGCTCTCAGTTGGGCCAGCCCGTCGCGCCTCTCCCTCAACATCGATGCCGACCGCAGCCGGCGGGTCTTCGACCGGCTCCACTTGACCAACTAGGCTTGTCGCAGGCTCGATAATGGAGCCGTGCGATTTACCGTTGCTGCTTGTGGCTGAAACTGCATGGTTGCGTACCGCTCGAAAGAGCAAGCTCGACGAGAGCCGGCGACTAGTCTCTGTCACTCCTCCGTCGCGCTCGCCCGACGGTGAGTGTACATGCACTGCTGACGACGCGTTGCCCATCAAGCCAGTGAGCTCCAGCACTGATGCCTGAGATTGGATTCTCGTTGAAGCTAGGTCACATCCAGCGTCACACGGTTCCTGGTAGCTCGCTCACAGTCGCTGTGCAATGAGATGTCACGCCGTGCACTTCGCAGATGACCGTTCCTATCACCTGGACCAGGTGCGCTGAGATGTTCGCTGGCAACGCCATGAGCTAAGCGTGCTCAGACGTGTTCACTAAAGATAGCGTGGTGACGATGGCGATCTATGGGGCCGCGACGTTGGCGGCTATTCCTGGGATGGTCACATTGCCAAAAGAACGGCTTCAGTGTTGGCTGAATGCCGAACGAAAACTCAAGGCGTGTATACGGCGACCACGCTGGCGACGTGCAGTCCAGCAAGGAAACTCAACAATGCGAGCAGGACCAGACGCAGTCGCTGGCTGTCGTGACTCACCGACTCGCGGAGAGGCACCTCGTGGACGCTCTCGACGATACTCAACACGTAGTCACCGGCGAGCCCCAGCACAACTTGGAAGATTACTGCCAACGCCTGATCCTTTGTGCTTGCAAGTTGCTGCCCTCCTCGTGGTAATTGTGCATCGTTCTCTGGGCCCGCAGCACCAAGAGTATTCGTGACTATAATCGCACAACCGAGGGCGATATACTCACCGTGCATGTCTGCATAGACTTCGGCTGCGTGAAGTTGAAGAGCGCGCTCTCGCCATTCGCGAAACTTCGTGTACTCTGCGCGTGCCGCGGAGAGGTCACGCACGATGGTTTTTGAGTGCTCGCGTTGCAGGATGCGGCGCATTGCCGTACACGTGGCAAGGCGGGTCGAGATAGTGTGACGAAGCCGCATGATTTTGGCTGTGCGAAAGAGCATCTCGCCGAAGACAATCAAGACAGAAGACGTGTGGACTGATTGGCCAACACCAAACCGCATGCACACGAGTCGAATTTGTGCGTCGATCATAACGGTCGGGACAGTGAGTGCCGCGTGAATCGCCAACGTGCTCAATGACCGTGTGATACCAAGTTGCAAGTGTTTCGTCGTCTCTTGCAGCGCCACTTTGATTGCGACACTCACACATGAAAACACTAGCACAGTTAGCTGAGTCTCGAGCTTGACCACCGAAGTCACATAGAGAAAGAAGATCGACACGTGGGCCGACATGAACGCCAATGTCTTATCGATTCGACGAAGATCGCATGACGGATGCAGAGTCATCGCTGTGGATGTCGTTGTACTACTCGTGGCGGACTTTCGTTCTCTGTCTTGGAAGGGAGATGACTTGAAGAAGACACCACTACTGGTCGGCTCGATGACTGATTCACTGCTGTCTAGAGTTGTGGGTTCACTGTGAGTGGGGAAAGTGTGCTTATATAACAAAGCAGCCGCGACTCGGAGAACAAAACCGTAGCTGACCGTCGAAAGTACTGTGAGTCGAAGACTGTGCACGAGTTGACTACTAGAGCCTCCGAAAAAGTCAACAGCCAAACTCGACATGATTGCAGCCACTACATATACCACAAGGGCCACCCTCATCTTGAGAAGGAGTTGCGCCAACGTGCTCAACAGCTGCCGAAACGCTTTCGGCGTTGACATTGTGGCCGCCAAATTGGTGGGATCGTAGGCCCATGCTAGCCGTATTGCGAAACTTCCGATCACAACAACACCAATGTAGACGCTGGTAACGAAACAACCACCAGTCGCGTCGTGCTGTGCGCCTTCTAGAGCTCTTGCAATAGTCGACGAGCGTTTTTGCGGAGTTACAGTCATTGCCAAGAGCGCAACGGAAGAAGCGACCCCGACGCTGATTGTTGAATTCACCGCGACGAATACAGTCGCGTGGAACCCATCTAACCAGGGTTTGAGTGTGAAGAGGTTGCGCTTCACGAGCTGCACCTCCTGCTTGAGTTCGAGACGCATTGCCGATCGACTGCGAGTGAGCAGGCCTCTCGCCCGGAGACCGGAGTGCTTGCGCCCTCCACTCTCTTCTCGACTCGACTTGCGAGGTGACTGGCTGTTTGTGCTCGTTCGAACGCTTGCGCGTCTATGATCCGACCGGCGACTGGATGACGGGAAAGGACTAAACAGTTCGGTCGCCTGGCGTTTGATACGCGCTGTCGCGGGCGCTGATGGGCAAACGACTGGGATGATTGCCAGGTTGATCGGCTCCGAGAACATGGGCAAGACCTGTGATGGTCGTCGACTTGGTCCCCGCGGGAGAACCCACTTGATGCCTTGGGAGTGGGCGATTGTGGTACCCATGCAGGATGACTTCCAGAGAGGTGTTCCACTGGCTGCGCACGGTATTATGGGCGAGTGGAACCGACGCGCTCATGCCAAGAGTGAACGGAAAGAGAGAAATAGTGCTTTCCATCGGCCGCCACGGCAGGCAAGTCCTCCTTCATGAACGGGTTCGCTTCTGGTGCGCTGCCCGAATCGGATATTGAAATATCTTTCCTGAGGGCGGCGGCGATATATTCTTAGTTTTTCCACCACAAGCTGAAAGATGACGCACAGGAGAGCCACCAGAAGTATTTCGTGCTGCTACATGGGACCCAAAGGATCATGACATAAGATGTAGAAGCTGGCGTTTCGGCATTTGCTCGCACAAGTGCCCATGTACCATGAGACATTGAGATTGCTGCTGCGGGATCAGATGCATCTATGGGAGCGCTGTATGGAATATCCGCTTGGACGCCCTCATGTGGTGACGACCACTTAATCAGTCACATGCTGAAGGTCTTATCGCACTCCGATCGACTGCGCTTGAGCTGCACCGTCGCTCGGAGATCGGAACGCCTGCGCGTCCGTCTCTCTTCCTTGCTCGACGTCCGAGGTGATTGGCTGCTCTGATCTTGTCGATTCGACCCGATACGTTTTTTAATTGAAGGCTTTGACTTCAACCTGGCGTCGAGAAGAACGTGGCCATAGCGGCGACGCTCACTGCTGCCAGCACAGGGAGCAGCAGCGCGAGAAACGGGCGCAGTCGTGCGTCGTCTTCGTATATCGTCTCGTAAAGCGGTACTTCATGAACGGTCTCGACGACGCTCAACAAGTAGTCGACGAGCAGTCCGAGAACGACCTGTGCGGCTGCGCTTCCGAGCTGTTCACGGCGAATGGCAAGGGCAGGATCGACGTGGCCATGGAGCTGGGACAAGCGGTACAGCGGGTGACCACCCAAGAAAAACAGCACCGCCATCGCTGAGCCGATCGAGATGTATTCGCCATGCATGTCCGCGTACACTTCGGACGAGTGGAGCCGCAGTACGTGGCTTTTCCAGTTAAGGAACTGCGCGTACTCGGCGCGCGCAGCCACGACATCGCGCACGGCGATTTTCGAGTGGACACGCTGTAGCATGCGCTGCATGCCCGTGCACCGCGCGATGCGAGACGCGACAACGTGGCGAAGTCTCAAGATCTTGGCGGTGCGGAAGAGCACTTTGGCGACCACGATCGCGATTGTTGAACTCACGGCCGACTGCCCTACGCCCATTTGTGTAAACACCAAGCGGATCTGCGCGTCGATGGCGATGGTCGGTGCGGTGATCGCCGCGTGGATGAGCAGGATGGATAGGCTCTGGCAGCGACGCAGCTGGAAATACTTGGCGGCTTCCTGAAGGCAAACCTTGATCACCACACTGGCGACTGAGTAGATGATGACCTCGACTCTGTTGCAAAGAATGAGCGTCGATGAAGCCGCGAGGTACGCGAACACGACGTGGAATGACAGGAATGGAAGCCATACGTCGTAGCGACGTGGCCTCCAGAGTGGCAAGCCTGTGTGGGAGTTTGTACTCGGGACTGCGATGCATACAGTCGATGCCGACACGGTCGAGTTGCATTGAGACCGTGGGGAGGATGTCATCGTCATGCTCGAGTCCACAGTTGACGCATGGCTCGTGATGGACACATCGCTTGGCACCGAGCTCGCGACTACGGCTGTCCGTAACCGCGATGCTAAATGGATGTAGAGTCGTCGAGCTTTCTTCGCGATGTGCACGATACACACCCAGTTGATGCTGAACAAAAGAAAAAGTTGGCTACGCTGGAATGCCTGTGAGCTCGTGAGCCAACCGAGCCACGCAAACAACTCGACTCCGCTGACCGCGAGAGCGAATCCAAGCAACACCACGAGCCAAGCCGACTGAATTAGTCGCCAAAGGGAGCGGAGAAAAACCCATCGTCCAGAATGCCGCGTGTTGGAGGTTTTGGACAGCACGAATGACAGTGTGATGACAACGCCAAGCAAGATGACCGCTGTGAACATTACCGCCACAGTGATTCGTTCCGTTCTATGTTGAGCAAGCAACTTGTCTGCGTGGTGCGACGCGACATCAACGGCTGGAGAAGATGAAGATCTAGCCGCGAAGACAATCATCACGGCGCTGGCAACGGACACACTGACGAGTGAATTGGTGCAAATGGTGGCTACCACGTAAAATGCGTCTCGCCACGGTTTCTTGGAGCGGATGTTGTTCTTCACAAGTTGAACTTCCTTCTCAAGCTCGAGGCGGATCGCTGACCGGCGCTTCACCAATGATCGTCCACCAGTTTCGGAACTGTTGCGATGCATCGAGCTTCTTTGGGTGGGTTTCTGCTTCGAGACTCTGCTCGCACTGGACCGGCGACGGCTTGAGTGTGTAGACGTGGCTTGAGCCGCCGAACCAAAGATTTCCGAGACGCGACGCACAAGGCGACGCGGGAGGTTGGACTGTGGCAGTGGCCTTGAGGTAGGTGCCCCCGTTACGCCGTACGGATCGGAGCCACCGACGTGCGTCCCATCTCTTGGTGGTTGCGAGTCAGTTGGTGGAAGAATCCCGACCGAAGAGCGTTTCGACGACGAAGGAATGGGTCCATTGGCCAGGCTCGCTACGCTTTGGAGCATTGCGAGGGACCACCGCCTCATCATGTTTTCTTCTTTTCAGTGCACGACCGTCGACGAGCCGGGTGTTGAGTGAACGGAGAAAAGTTCAACTGTGGAGGTGTAGTGCGTGACAATAATGCAGTGGTGGCTCGGAGAACAAGCTACCGGCGGTACCCTCGCTGCAGCTCAGTGCACGACATCGATGCTCACAGCCGTTTGCGTGCAAACCCGGAATTAGCGTGCGATCCAGTCGAGTGGGGCGCACAGCAAACGTGAAACGCGATCGCCGCATAAGCACGCACCATCGCGCACCAGCTGCCACGTTCTGTGGATCCTGTTGACCTTGTTCTTCTCTTACTCGATCATGTCAGCAGCGTGTGGATTCGTGGAGCCTCTCGATTTAGTGTGCAGGCTCCTGGGGTTTAACATTCGGACCACGAGAATCGGGCGTTGCGTATCGAAGGTGGGACTGTAGTATCCCAGCGACAAAAAACTGCTCACACACCCCACTGGCGACGTGCCGAAGACAGCAGCAGTGCTCGGTCGGTCAGTTTGAAACGCTGTGACGAATTTAGCAATGGAGACCAATGTTTGCCTGTGGAACTGAAGGCATCCCCATATTTTTGGGGTGTGCACACCGTGGATGATTGCGCGACGAGCCGCGAGGCCGTGCGACGGCTAGGCCCTGGTCCGACGAGTCCGATTTTGGGACCAGACCGGTATCAACTAGACGCCGAAGTGGATCCTCTCCTCGGTAGGGTGCCGTCTGTGTGACATGGCGCCCGACAACTCCAGGGATAATGATGGCTTGCCCCCTGACGAGGAGGGAGCTGCTCGATGAGACACCGTGGTTTCTTTCGTCTGCTTGGGGGATTGCGGCCTATGCCGACAGCAACTCTTCCACGCGAAAATCCTCTCGAAAGTGTTAGGTTTAGGTCTGAGAGCGCATTGCTGCCACACACCTAAACAAGGTGGACTTCACCCCCCCTCGTACATACAAAAAGCAATATGAAACACAAAACAAGGTGCTATCGTCTTCCGAAAGATTACCAACACAGAGTTGACCGTATCCAGGAGCAGAGTGATGGTCCTTCTCGCTACTTCGACCTCTCTCTCAGCGAGGGGCTCACATCGCGGGCACGCGCATTTTACAACGCGTCGCCCCCTCACAGCCACAACCTCAACTCGCGACTCTTCGTGTAGCAAATGTTGCGCCACGGACTCCGCCTCGGCGCCGGCCCCACGCGGCAGCAGCTCCAGCGCGCGGCGCTTTCGACTGCGAGCAGCTCCGAGACCGCCGCGCTCGAAAAGATCGCCACGGTCGCGAGCACGCAGAGCGAAAGCGACACGCCCGACCACTCGAGTAACTACCAGCTCGTGATTGTCGGCACGGGATGGGCCGGGTACGATCTGCTCACGCAGTGCAAGAAGCACCGAGCGGACATCGAGGCCGTCGTGGGCAAGCCGCTCGACGTCGTCGTCATCTCCAAGCGCAACGTACGGTGTGGCCGGCTTTTGATAGACCAACGACCATTCTGACTGACCATGCAACCGTATCTTCTCTGTGTGTATGTAGCATTTCCTGTACACACCATTGCTCGCGAGCACTACTGTGGGCACGCTCGAGTTCCGGTCGATCATCGAGCCGCTGCGCGACAGTATGTTTCGGCACGAGAACGATTTCCACGTCGCGTCGGTCAAGACCATCGACGCGGAGAAGAAGGAAATCCACGTGACCAGCGAGATCAACGCCCGTGATTACAAAGTCAAGTACGACTCGCTCGTGATCGCGTGCGGTGCACGCCCCATGACGTTCGGTTTGCCCGGTGTCGAGGAGCACGCGTTCTTTCTCAAGGAGGTCGCGCACGCGCGCGCGATCCGCAACCGGATCCTTGAGAATTTTGAGCTCGCGACGCAGCCCGGCGTGACCTCGGCCGAGAAGCGACAGCTCTTGCACTTTGTTGTGGTCGGTGGCGGGCCCACGGGTATCGAGTTTTGCGCCGAGCTCCATGATTTTTTGCAGCAAGATCTTGTGCACATTTACCCGCAAACGTCCAAGTATCTGTGCGTGACGCTGGTTGATTCGGGCGACATTCTCACGGGCTTTGACGTGTACCTGCGCCAGTTTGCGCTCAAGAAGATCACGGCACGCAAGAACATGAAGATCGTGAAGAAGAACTGTGCGGCCGTCGCGAAAGATAGCGTGACGCTGAACGACGGCGAGACGATCCCGTGTGGCATGGTCGTGTGGACGGCGGGTGTTGGGCCGAACGACCTCACCAAGTCGCTCCCCTTTGCCAAGAGCAAGCGCGGCAACATCCTCACGAACGAATACTGCCAGGTGCTCGGCGTACCCGAGGTCGAGGCCGCCGCGCCGTTCGGCATGCCGCTGCGGTCCAACATTTTCTCGATCGGCGACTGCGCCGAGATCGAAAACTACTTGTTGCCGGCGACCGCGCAAAAGGCGTCGACGCAGGCCAACTACTTGACGGCCGTGTTCCGCGGCCAGTATCCTTCGCCGGCGCTGCCGTTCCGCTTCAAGAGCAAGGGCATGATGGCGTACTTGGGCTCGTACGAGGGGCTCTTTGAGCTCAAGAAGCCGCGCGACGACAAGTCGGCGCTCGCCAAGCTCCACGGCTGGCGCGCGTGGTTCCTCTGGCGCAGCGCCTACCTGACCAAGCTCGGCAGCTGGCGCCTGCGCATGCAAGTGCCGCTCGACTGGCTCAAGGCGCTCGTCGTCGGCCGCGACGTCTCGCGCTTTTGAGTTTTATGAACGGCTCAGAAGCTGATCACCATTGTCGTATTGAAGGAGAGTACGCTATCCTAGGCTAGTTTACACCTGTGTCCATTTGGGTGGTGCACTATCCCCTTTTTCAACCAATAGAACGGAACGGTACACATTTATTGGATAACCATCCTGCATCTGACTTGAGGTTCTATTTTGATCCAATCAAAAAGATTAAACCTGAAACGGGTAGGTTTGTTTGCGGTTTGTGGTGCTTCGCACACACCAAACGGAGCTCTTCGTTCGCATTCCAGCATCACTCCCCAGTGACGTCGAGCGAAGGAATTAGGCGAAAGGATGAACAGCCTGGTGAACCGCACGGTGTGCGGTTGCGTGGCCCGCGCGCCGACGGCGGTGCGCGCGCTCAGCAGCTCCGCGGCTGCGGCGCCGCAGGTCAAGGTCACCAAGACCGAGCGTGGCTCGCGGCTCGCGGAGCTGCGTGAGCGCCTCGCCGCCGAGGCCACGCAAGGCCCGGCGTTCACGGACCTCGCGCTCTCGCTCAAGGACTTTGGCCTGGACGGCGACGCCGCCGGCGCATCGGTCAAGCCGTCGCGCAAGCCGAATGCCTCGAACCGCAAGCCCAGCTGGCTCAAGGCCCAGCCCACGCAGGGCGCCAACTACGAGCGCCTCAAGCAGACCGTGCGCGGGCTCGGACTCGCGACCGTGTGCGAGGAAGCCAAGTGCCCGAACATCGGCGAGTGCTGGGGCGGCGGCAAGGACGGCATCGCGACCGCGACGATCATGCTCATGGGCGACACGTGCACGCGCGGCTGCAGCTTTTGCGCGATCAAGACCAGCAAGAAGCCGGCGCCGCTGGACCCGGAGGAGCCCAACAAGGTCGCGACCGCGATCTCCCAGTGGGGGCTCGACTACGTGGTCTTCACGAGCGTCGACCGAGATGACTACCCGGACTTTGGCGCTGACCACTTTGCCAAGACCGTGCGACTGCTGCGTGAGAAGCTCCCAGAGATCATCATCGAGTGCCTCACGCCCGACTTCTCGGGCGACAAGGCGCTCATCCACCAGGTCGCACAGTCCGGCCTCGACGTGTTTGCCCACAACGTCGAGACTGTCGAGCGCCTCCAGCGTCGTGTGCGCGACTACCGCGCGAACTACAAGCAGTCGCTGTTCGTGCTCGAGCAGGCCAAGGCCAGTGTGCCGACCATGGTGACCAAGACCTCGCTGATGCTTGGCGTTGGCGAGCGCAACGAAGACATCCTCCAGACGCTCAAGGACCTGCGTAACTCGGGCGTCGACGTCGTGACGTTCGGCCAGTACCTGCGCCCGAGCACCAAGCACATGCCCGTCAAGGAGTACGTGACGCCCGAGGCGTTTGCCGAGTGGCAGAAGGTCGCCGAGCAGATGGGCTTTTTGTACGTCGCGAGTGGCCCCATGGTGCGATCCAGCTACAAGGCCGGCGAGTTCTTCATGAAGAACCTGCTGCAGAACCGCAAGCAGGCCATGGCATAAGGAACAACCTCGTGCCATGCCCTGGCGGCCCACAGAGGCCTCGGGACATCAGTACATTTTGCTTTTGGTTTTGTTGCATGCAAGGATGATAGAACACGGAATCATGGTTCACCTCGAATGTGCATTCATCGTTATCTATAGGTTGATCGTGACGGCTTGTGCGATGGCGGCTGTGAGCATGTTCTTGACGACGCCGTTGGAGGCGTCCGTGCAGAGGTCTGCGGCTTCCTGGAGCTGTTCGTGAAGGAGCGAGCCGGACTGCAGCATGTGGGTCATTCGCCCAAGCGACGGCATGAAAGACAGCAGCACCTTGCCCTCGCCAACACGCTCTTCTTCCCGGGACGGGTCGAGCACGACGTTCCCGTTCACGACGCCGGCGCTCGCAGCCGTGACGATGTCGTACATCTCGACGGCGGCGTCCACGAGCGCGAGTGACGCGCAGTTGATGGCAGCCGCGAGCTCGCCGCCGTCGCTCTCGAGCACGACCACGTAGATGGACACGACGCACTTGGGCAGCTTGGAGAGAATCACGGCCGGCGACAGAGCCTGGACCAAAATGGACGACAACTCGAGCTCGTCGTCGTCCTGGCCGCGCTCGCGGCGCGCGTCGGCGTCGGCAAACGGCGCAAACTTGAAGTCGCACACGAGTTGGCCCTCTTCGTTGAACTCGCGGTTGCTCCGTGTGTCGTTGCGCGGCCCGTACACCGAGCACACGACGCGCGTGCGGTGGAACTCGACGTACGCCGAGCCGGCGGCGCCGCTCACGACGCCGAGCTTCATGAACGTCGGCCGCAGGTCGTCGGGCGTGGCGCGCAGACGGTCCAGACGCACCGCCTTGGCCAGCTCATCGGCGCCATCGCGCAGCGCAGCGGCCGTCGTCGGGAAGTAGCAGTTCTGCATGGGTTTCCCCTTGGATGGCGCGCTCCAATGTTGGTTGGAACGCGGGCCCCTGCCAACAGCCAGATCTCCTATTATTATGTATCACACACTACGTAGAACCCTCCAAACTCGGACTGAAGTACCTAAAGTGAGGTACCTGTGGCGTGGCGTGGTGCTTTTTGGCTCGGCTCCCCTCACCGGTCAGCTGGGGGCAAAGGGAAAACCACGGAGCCGGCCCCCGCGAGCACGAGCGCCATGGCCAAGGACAAGAGCGGCGACGTCGCGATGGCGGACGCCACCGCGCCCGAGATCTACAGCGTGCCGAGTGAGTGGACGGGACGCTTCTGTAATGGATTTGGGTCGACCTTGTTGGCGCTGACGAACTCCCTTGGCCCAGTTCTGGAGACCGTCAAGGCCGCGCAGCTGCAGAACGGGCTGCGCCACCGCGACTTCCAGCGGTACCGCCAGTACTGCGCGCGGCGCCTGCGCCGCATCCGCAAGTCGACCAAGTTTACCCACGGCAAGGGCAAGCTCTTTGTGAACAAGAAGGTCGACGCCGAGACCGCGAGCGACGCACGGTACGTCGGACCGATTCGTGGGGAGGCCGCTCTCTCGGAGACTCACAAAGTTCCTTTCCTGCCTCTTTGTGTTGGTGAGCAGTTTGTTGTACATCCCGCTGTACAATGCCGAGCGCGCGTGGAGCTTTGCGATGCAGCTCAAGGAAGACGACAACCTGGAGAAGATGGAGCACGGCGACGAGGCCAACTCGCGCATCAAGTTCCACTTGACGGGCCGTCTCCGCAAGGCCGCCGAGTGGAGCCAGCGTCTCGCTGAGATCTGTGCGCAGAAGGCGGATGCGTACGTTATGGTTGCGTCGCTGTCGCACTGGACATTTCGCTGGTTATGACTGACACCGCAGGGCTATTGTTTGTCACATGTAGTCGCACGAGTCTCGAAGCCGAAGCGTATGCCGCGTACATGCTCGGTAATCTTGCGTTCCACCGCGAAGAGCACGAGCGCGCGCTCGAGAAGTTCGGCACGGCGCGTCGTATCTACTCGGATCTCTCGCAGGTCGGCACGCTGTCGCAAAAGGAGCTTTTCCGAAGCTCTGTGGAGGAGCTTGAGCCGTTCATTCGATTCTCGGAGCACCGATTGACGCTGCAAGGAAAGCTCAAGGGCAAGGCCTCGAGTTCGCTTGATTTGAGCTCGACGGGTGATGGCGCTAGCAACGCACTGCTGCAGTCGAAGATCGATGTCGTCTTGCTCGAGGCGCGTAAGCAGAAGGTCGCTTCGTTGGCGACAATCTCGTGGAAGCAAAAGCAGATTGCAGTCTCAACCCAGGAGATCGGCCTGGCGCTGCTGCGACCGGACGATATCACGGCCAAGCTCGAAAAGGTCCCCGCTGCTGATGAGAAGAAGCGGGAGCAAATCTTCGTGGAGCTTCTCAGCTCGTACGACACGACACTTCAGCTTATCAAGACGGAAATTGCTAAGCTGCAGCAGCAGTCCAAGAGTGGTGTCGCTCTGGTCCACTCGGAGATCGAGTCGCTTCAGAACCTGGAGGAATACGTGCGATACCTCAAGCTCACCCGCCAGGTCGAGCGATTCATTGCTGTGTACAAGCAGCTCCGTGTCGATAAGACGCGCCAGCTTGGCGATTTGACCCACGTTCTTGACATGCTCGTGCAGTGTGTCGGTGATATCCTGTCGATTCCGGGGCTCGCCGAGTTTGAGAAGCTCATCGTGGCGAAGTATACTGCGTACCAGTCGCTGTTCAAGTCGATCCGTGCTGCGACGATTGCCCAGACGTATGTCGACCAGCGCAAGTTTTCCGAGGCGATCTCGCTGTTCCAGTACGCGTCTGGATTCCTGGTTGAAGCGGAAGACACGCTGAGCATGCACCCGGCCGCTACTGATATCGTGCTCCAGGAGTTTATCAAGGATCTTGGTGTCGAGCTCACCGGCGCGCAAAGCCGCACGACCGCACAGAGCTTTTTGCATGCCTCCAAGCAGGCTGACTCGGTGCGGAAGAACTTGGAGAAGCTTAACTTGCAGGACGGTGCGAAGCCGCGTCGCAAGTCACTTCTTGAGCGCCAGGACGAGTTCAATGGCGGTACTGCCAAGTGGCTTCACGAGATTGTGCGCCTTCCGCCGGACTTCCAGGCCGTCCCGTGCAAGCCGATCCTCTTCGATATTGCCTTCAACGAGCTCGAGTTCCCCGACATCTCGGAGCGCATGAAGACTGAAGAGGAGAAGGCCGCAGAGGCTGCAGCTGCAGCTGCGAAGGAGCAGGGCGGCGCCTCTGGCGGATTTTTCGGCTGGTTCCGCAAGTAGGGTAGAGTGTGTATAGACTGCGAGGCAGACAGGCAATCACGCGTGTCGCTTGGGGGGGATGGCGCGCTGTGTTTCAGCCACCCCCATCTCCTCCTTTTAGCTATGTCAAAGAAAGCATGAGAAACATCGTTGGTGTCTTTTCACTTTTTTTTTGTTTCTTGCTTCGTTCTCGTTCTTTGCGTATCTCAGTCGTCAAGCAACTCGGCTTCCTTTTGGATTCGCTCGAGCTCGGCCTTGAATGCGAGTTGCTCCTGCGCGTCCATGTCTTCTTCCGAGAGCTGGGGCGACACGCGCGTGAGCAGGCGGAACCACAGCGGGAACCAGATCGCCGCGTACGCGATCCACCGCGCGATCTGGTCAAAGTAGCTGCACACCATTTCCAACGTCAGTGTGTCGAGTGCTATCGGAGCGCCATGTCATAAACACCATTGCATCGCAACCACGCACTCAGTGTACTCGTAGAAGAGCGTCGCGGCGACGCCGATCGCCACGAAAATGGCCAGTTGCGTGCGCTCCTGGACGGGGCCGTAGTCCGGGATGTTGGCCCGCTTCCAGGGCGCGACCGGCTCAAACTGCTTGCGATACTCCTCCTCGCTGGCGAAATGCTGTTCGCCGCCGCGATGGCCGTTCGCCACGGCGCGCACGGTCTCCGCCGGCGTCGCGCGGCGCTGCTTCGGCATCGCTGCTGACCAGCGTGGTGTCGTCAAATAAAATGCTCCCCAAGTGTCGACTGACTCGTGTCACTGTGCTGAGCATGGAAAACCTCACTTGAGTGACCACTGATTTTAGATGCCACTGGAGTGGGGGACGGTGATTGTCACAATACGTACGACCAGGTCCAACGTGGACCTCTCTCGCGACACTCAGAAGGGAAGGTTACCCACGGGACCACCATGGAAAAGTACTCGCGCTGGAGCGACCTCACGACGGGCATCAACCCGTTCGTGCCGCACAAGCAGCGCCTCCACGACAGCGCCGCCGTGCGCGCGCTGCAGCTGCTGGCGCGCGCGCCGCTGCTCCTCATGCGGCTGCCGCTGCTGCTCGTGGGCGGCGTGCTCCTCGTGGTCGCCAACTTTGTCGTCTCGCTGCTGGTAGGCTCTTGGCTTGGCCTCTCCCCCTGGACCGCGTGACGGATATATATATCTAATGCGTATACTGTGTCCTGGCAGGGTTTCGTGCCGCTGCTCGGCCGCTTCCTGAAGCGGCTGGTCGAGTGGCTGCTGTGTTCGCTGCTGCTGCTCATCTTGGGCACGTTTGTGTCGGAGGAGCAGGCCAACACGCGCCGCCTGGGGCTCACGACGCCCGGCGCCAAGGCCTCAACCAAGAGCACGCGCGTCGCGGCCAAGGACGTGATCGTGTGCAACCACACCAACTTTCTCGAGATCCTGTACCTGGCGCGCCGCTTCTCGCCCGTGTTTTGCTTTGTCACGGAAGAGGGCGCCTCCAAGGGTTTGGTCCACGCGAGCGGCCTGATCGAGGCGATCTACCGCGGGTTTGCGATGCCTTCGCTCCAGCAGCAAGGCACTCCGCGTAAGCTTGAGGATGTGATTCTTCGCGCGTCGGGCCCCGTCGTGGTCTTTCCTGAGGGTGCACGAACGAACGGCAAGACGGTGTTGCGTTTCCTGCCCATCCTCGAACAACTTCCGTTCCAGCTCTCCAACAAGAACGGCAAGAAGGTGGAGCTCAAGATCCACCTCTTTGCTTTCCGCTACGAGTTCACGAACTTTGGTCCGAACCACAGCGCCGGCAGCGGATGGAAGCACCTGATGTGGACTTGCCTATACGCGTACCACACGGCGCTCGCGACCCACCTCCATGCCAAGGACCTTAACCTTCAGGACGTCGGCCCCGCGACACGATCGAAGCCATCGAGCGCCTCGACGCAGCTCACGACTGTTCATGTGGAGCGCTTGCGTGGACTGATGGCAGCGATGCTCCGCACTAAGCCCGTGGACATGACGGTCAAGGACTTTTTGTCGTTCAACGCCTACTGGAACCACGTCACGAGCGGCGGCAAGAAGTCTGCGGCTGAGTTCACGGATCGCAAGGCACCGCACGAGCATGCCCAGTGGACCACACGCAAGTAAGCAGAATCCTCGCTTGTAATAGGATGTCGGAACAAATGGTGATGTTCTAGGATATGGTTTTTGTATGGGTTTCGTTTGGGGTTAGCGTTGGCCTATAGATCATGCTGACGCAGTTTCCGAGGCAACAAGCGCCGCGGCTTCCTTCTCCGCGAGCTTCTGCTGGTGTTCGTCCCGCAGTTTCATGCCAAACTCGTACGCGCT
Source organism: Pythium rishiriense (assembly GCA_023335895.1). NCBI lineage: Eukaryota > Oomycota > Peronosporomycetes > Pythiales > Pythiaceae > Pythium > Pythium rishiriense. The sequence continues at coordinate 24,580 of JAADVT010000406.1, forward strand.
GATCAGGAGCTCGGCCGCGATTAAGATGATGATGTACCACTCCATGCGCTCGCCCTTGTGGGAGCCCAGCACTTCCAAGAAGAACTAGTTGGAATAGACATACCCACATTTGTCAGTCGATCGACTCGAACGATGTCGACAAGTGACTCAAGCTTACCTTGGTGTTGTGCTGAATCAGCTCGAGCTTGAAGTTGAGGTTGTTGAAGCGCTCGTTCAGCTCAAAATCCTCGACAAGCGACTCCCACATCGTGTGGTACCGCGTGTAGCTCCACGCGGCATCGCCCGGGCGCTTGCGGTCGATCACGCGCAGCTTGCTCACGAGGTCGATGAGCAGCGTGTTGTTGGTCGCAACGATCTGGAAGAGCCGCTTGTTCTGCTGGCGCTCGGTCTGCTGCTCGCCGACGCCGATGCCAAACAGCGCGCCACGCGGGCCCTTCTTCTCAACGGCCGTGTTGAGCTTCTCAAACTCGCTGAGAATCGCCTCGATCTGGCGCTCGTAATACTCGAGCGCGACGGTCTGCGCCAAGACGCCAGCGATTACGTGGATGTTGATATGGTCGATCTCGCGCACACTGATGTTGTTGTCGGAAAGATCACTCCACTTTTCGAGTGCCGGGTTGCCGATGAGCAGCAGTTCCTCTTCGTGGCCGCGCATCTCGAACGCGTCCTGGCAGAAGCGCGTCGCGTGTTTCGTGAGCGTCGAAACGAGGTTCTGGTCACAGTTGAAGAACACCACGGCGCCGTAGTCAAAGTACACGACCCACCGGTCCTTCGCACGGCGCGACGTGAGGTTACCGGGGAGCTTCAGTGTCGTATGCGTGGTCTCGAGGCTGTCCGCGGGCGGCACGATCGGAGGCGGCGCGGTGCCCGTGATGAGCCCGGTGGCGTCATGGGAGCCGCTTAACCGCAGCACGATCGAGTCCTTGTGGAGAAAGTGGGACACCTTGAAACGGTCCGTGTACAGCTTCTGGAAGAGCCCGACAATGTCCATCTTGCGCGCGAGATGGACAGCGCGGATCGGCATGTGCTGGACTCTCTTGGCCAGCGCCTCCTTCTGCGCGCGCGCCTCGGCGGCTGCGATGGTTGCCTCGATCTCGCTTTGCGTCGGCGCCGGCGGCAGATCGATCGCCTGGCTCAGACTGCTGAGCGTGCGCGCGTCGCTGGCACCGCCGAACGGCGCGAACGACGCGAAGCAGCGCCCGCTACCGGCGCCGTGCGAGGCGGGCGCGAGCGCGCGGCGCACGCTGCTCACACGTCGCAGCAAATGCATGACCCCTGTACTGATACTGTGTGGGTCGCTCCTCCGCTCCTCCCCGGGGGCGTGTGGTCCTTGGAAGCCTTGCTGGTCGATCGCACAGTGAGAGAGGCGAATGAGGTGAGCTCGAAGGTCGGCGACAGCAGAGTGATGGTCAGATCGGATAATCCGTGGGTGAGGGGTGAAAGTGACAAATAGCGTGGGCCACACTACATAAAGTAGCGTGGACAACATGAAAAATGGAAACCTGATATTGAAACCCTGGGTGGATGTCCAAACCCTTAAAAAAGAATATTGCTTGCCGTGTGATACCCATGCATTCTACTAACGGTGAAACTGACTGGACAGATAGTGACACAATAAACTTACAGTGAGTAAGTAGATGGTCACTGAAGAGGAGTGGTATGGACGTGACAGACACCTTTGATATCGAATACACCGTGGCGTGGCTTCACCCAAGTGTGCCACCCCCCCCTGATATTTTCCTGTCGGAGAAGGCTGCAACCGGCAAGGAGACAACACCGCTCGGCGTCGCTGGCACCGCTTTCCCCCTCTCGTGCATTCCTCGATTCCGTTTCCTCGCGCACACTCGAAGCCTCCTCCGCCATGTCGATGATGCGCCGCATGAGCATGGGCAAGCGCGGCGCCTCGAGCCCGCGCAAGAGCGGCACCGAAGCGGCGCTGCAGGACTTTCCCGAGGAGCCGATCCCGCTCATCACGTTCAGCGAGAACGAGGACCAGCTCGTGGTCAACGACGAGGCCGTGGACGTGCTCAAGAAGATCGACGGCAAGGTCGCCGTGGTCGCCATGGCCGGGCTCTACCGCACGGGCAAGTCGTCGATGCTCAACTGGCTGCTCGACCGCCAGAGCGGCTTCCGCGTCGGCCCAACGATCGAACGCTGCACGCGCGGCATCTGGCTCTGGGGCCGACCCGTCAAGCGCACGCTGAGCAACGGCGAGGAGATCTGGGTGCTCATGCTCGACACCGAGGGACTCGGCGGCCTCGAGGCCTCGCAGCAGTACGACGCGCGTATTTTCTCGCTCGCGACGCTGCTCTGCTCCAAGCTCATCTACAACAGCCAAGGCAGCGTCGACGAAAAGGCCATCGGAGGCCTGTCGTTTATCGCCAACTTGGCCAAGCACATCAAAGTGAGCGCCGACGCCGACGGCGCGAACGCCGGCCGCCCGAGCGCCTCGGGCGACGACGACGTCATGCAGTTCCACCAGTTTTTTCCGTCGTTTATGTGGGTCGTGCGCGACTTTACGCTCGAACTTGTTGACGAAGACGGCGACCCGATCTCGAGCAACGATTACCTCGAGCGCGCGCTTGCCGACCAGCCGCGCATCCCGGCCAACATGGAGCGGAACCGCATCCGCGCGATGATGAAAGACTTTTTCCGCGACCGCGCATGCGTGACGCTGGTGCGTCCGGTCCACGACGAGTCGTTGCTTCAGCAGATTGACCAGCTTCCGATCACGGAACTGCGTCCCGAGTTCCAGACGCAGCTCAAGAGCGTCAAGGACCTCGTGTTTGGCGACTCGCTCAAGCCCAAGACACTCCAGGGCAAGCCGCTCAACGGCAGCATGTTCGCGGGATTGCTCCATGCGTACGTGGATGCCATCAACAGTGGCGGCGTGCCTGTCATTACCTCGGCGTGGGAGGGCGTGACGGCCAGCGAGTGTCGCAAGGCAGTGAACACGGCGTTTGACTCGTTCAAGAAGCTCATGAACGAAGTTGACCTGCCCGTCGATACGGACGACTTGCTCGCGATCTTCAAGGACTCGGAGCTGCGTGCCCTCCAGGAATACCGCCGCAACGCCATTGGCGACATGACCTCCAAGCTGGAGATTGACTTGGTGAAGAAGATTGAGGAAGAAAAAGTATTGATCACGGAACGCAATGCCGCGCTCTCCAAGGAAATGTGTGAGCGCTTGCTGCAGGTGCTGTACAGCGAGATCATCCAGCCCAAGCTCACGACACTCTCGAGCGACGACGAAGGGGGCTTTAGTGACATGCAGCACTTTGCCAAGGAGTGGACTCGCTTCCGTGACGCGTACCTCGGGAAGGCGCGCGGTGGCGCCAAGCTCGAGTGCCTACTAACGTTTTCAGAGGCAAAGTAC
>JAADVT010000407.1:0-27912 GCA_023335895.1 Pythium rishiriense
CCCCCCCCCCCCCCCCCCCCCCCCCCCCCCCCCCCCCCCCGCGCGGAAGATACCTGGAATTACGGAAAGCGGTGTTGGATTCAAATTTCGTTGCAACAGTAGACGATGAAACCCGGGTTCGCGCGGGAACGGTGATATACTTGGTTTTGGTATGTGGATAACGGGTTTACACGTTTCAAACCCATACGGGTTCGTGGGTTCAGTTATCAAACCTCATCTTCAAGAACCTTTTTATTTTGATAGTTGCATTAATCGATGCATCTACTAACATATTTCCACCGTATACGAATATGACGTTTCTCTTTAATATTTGATAACGAGGTTTTATGGAAAGGATGCCCCCTGTGGGGTGTCCGCCCCGTCGTTGAACATGGCTGCAAGGTGATGGGCACCTTGCGAGTGGCTCCTCCCGGCGTGTCGTGACACGCATTACCGTGGCCCGTGGGCCGGGTGTGACGTGGCGGTCGCAGCCGCCGAGGTCCAAAATGACGGCGATTGTAGTCCTGCTCAGTTGTGTATCGTGTTACAAAAGGCCTTATCGCTTGTGGAGGCGGCTGAACTGCGGCATGGCCGGGTTCCGCGCGGCCGCGGGCGGTGGCGACGGCGCGGCCATGGTCCGTGGGCCGGTGCCCTGGATCCGCGGCAGCGTCATTCCCAGGGACGCCGGCTTGGGGGGCCCTGGTGCTGCTCCGTGGAGACCAGGCCGCTGGCTGCCCAGCGACGGAAGCGGCGGAGACGCTCTGGAAATGGCCGGTAGCCGCGTCGCGGCGTCGCGCGACGGGCGTCGCTGGACGGGGACCGGTTGCGTGGCCGTGGTGGAGGAGCTCGGGAAGCGAGAGACGGACGGCGGCTTGGAGGACGCTGTGGTCGAGCCGAGCTGCGGTCGCGCTCCATTCGTCCCCGGTGGCCCGAGCGGTTTCTTGGTCGGGCGCCGATCGTGCGTGGTCGCCGGTGCCCGCAAGTCGAGCACGCGGTTCGCCGAGACGTTGGTCGGCATCTTGTTCATGGCCTCTTTGCGCTTGTCAAAGCCCCTGCGGATGTCGTCAAACTTTTGGAGGTGCGGGTTCGAGATGTGCTTGCCGGCGGCCGCGCCACGCAGCGGTGCCTTCACGCGTGGCGGGGGCGGCAACGGCTTGCCAGCGCCACGGCGCGTCGTGCCACTGCCCGTTGTCGCTCCTGGTGGTGGTGCACTGGCCTGGTGGGACGTGGCCTTGCGCTGCTGCGCGGCCTGCTTCTTCTTTTGCATCCAATCGTGGATCACGACGTCCTGCTTCTGCTTCTGCTCTTTGACCTCGACGGCCTTTTCGTTTTTGAGATAGTTACGGCGTTCACGTTCGGTCATGCGGCGCAGCAGCCGCTGCTTGTTTTCTGGTAGACTTGTGAGGAACGTGTCCGGAGGCTTGGGCTTGTTGTTCAGCGTGCGTTTCCGCGCGGCTGACGACGCCGTCGACTGGGAGAGCGAGCCGCGCTGCGGCGGCTCCTTGGCACGCGCCTTTGCTACGGTCTTGACGGCATACACGGTGTGAGTTGGCTCGTTACCAGTGCCCGAGCTCTTGCGCTTGGAGAAGCGAATGTTTTTCGTACTCGTCACGTTGTGATCGTCAATATCCTCGAGTACAAGGCCGTCACTGCCCGCGCCCATGTCACCCCCAAACCCATCAACGCCCAATCCGGCGTCTTCCAAGTGACGGATCCTCTTCTCGAGCTCCATGAGCTTGTCCAAACTGCATATCACATCGGCAGTCGCAGCCTCGTTTTTTTGCGCGGTGCTCAGACTGCGGTGGTAGCGCTTGGACGAGGACTCGTCATCCTGATTCGACTTGTGGCCCTTTGGCACGGAATGCGATTTGGCACCACTGCCGAGTTCGGCCATGCCCTCTTTATACTTTTGCCGTCGGCGGTGGAGATCTTCGCGCTGCGCCATGGTCTCTTTGAGCTTTTTTAGGTGCTGGATGTGGCGCTGCACGTCGTTCTCGACTTTGATTTCGTCGCGCTGCTCTCGCGCCTCAAAATCGCGAAAGAACTCGGTGTTCACCTGCAGCGGTCGCAGCTGCTCTTCCTCGATGATCTGCTGGATGCGCTGCCGCTTCTCCTCGACGTCCTCGTGGGCGAGCGACGATGCGAATCGCGAGTCCTCGCTCTTGATCTTGTTGGTCTTGATGATCGCAGCTTTGAGTGCGGCCTCGTTCGCCAGCTTGTGCCAGTTCAGCAGTTTCATCTCCTGCTGGAGCTCCTCCGAGACGGTCGGCGCGCGTGGCTTGGACTTCCGCCCGGTACCGATGCCCACTGTGCTGCCCCGCGACTGAAGGTTTCTCCTGCTCGTGGACTCGACGCGTGGATCGTCATCGTCGTCGTGGCCACCGGAGGCCTCGTAGCGGTCGAGCTCCTGCACCCAACCGGCATAATCCGCCGCGACGGCCATTTCTTCGCGCAGCCCCCGGGGAGGTATGGCCAGCGCACTCCACGCGAGCTGGATGCCAGCGACGGGAAGCGACGGGGCCCGTGTCGGCGGCCAAAAATGGCAGCCTTCTTGTGTACCCATCAGACCAACCTGATGCCATGCGGAATGTTGGTCGCACGCCCCAAAAACGAGCACACCAATCAACGCGTGGTTATTGAACGAACACGTTGATACGGTTAAGAACTGAATATGCACTGTGTGTGATGACCATTTCCGCCAGATCTGTGCGACCATGGCGGACGTGACGAGGTTCGACAATGGCGTACGTTTCCCGCTGCTGTCTGTCCCCTCGATAGACGCCATGTCGTGTATTGAACTGACCCTCTGGTAATACCCACCTTAGGAGTGCACGAAGCTGCAGAAGGACTCGCTCAAGTGCTTGATGGGTACGTGAGGAAGCCTTCCGAGTTCCGATATGATCATTTGGTTCGCTCACTGGTTGGCTCTTTCCCAGACAACAACGGTCGTCGCGGGGCCTGCGGCGAGTTCTTTGAGCGGTATCGCCAGTGCACGAAAGAACGCCAGGACCGTCTCCAGGAGGAAAAGCGCCAGCGCCGGCTCGCGGCCTTGGAGCGGCGTTAAATAGATGGGATCTCCTTAATGCCAGCGTCGGCGTCCGTCTCGAGGCCAATCATGTCGTACACGTCTTTGGTCTTCTTCTCCATGCCATCCGCCACTTGGTTTACAGCGTCCGTGACGATCCGCTTTCGAGCCACCCAGGCCGTCTACCCAAAGAAAATGCATTTGTCAGTTGGGAATATCCAAGCAGCCCCCGTGGGTGTCCAGCTTACCCGGTAGACCGTAAATTTGCGCTTGAGCGCGTCTTTCCGGCCAGCGGGGATCGGCGGGCGATCGGGACGCTCGAGACTCGCGAGCTTTTTTCCGAGTGTGACCGACTCCTCCTCCAGTTGGGCCAACATTTTATCGAGATCCGCATCCGAGATCTGGGCGTTGATGCTCGACAACGCTCCCTCAGCGACCTTGAGCTCTTGGTCCAGCGAGGCACAGTCCGCTTCGACTTGCTTCATCTGGTCTTCGACATCGTGCCGCTCTTCCTCGGACGGAACCGGCAGTTTGTCCTGATTCATGTAGTAGATCTTGGCCTTGCCGTACAGCTTGCTCGAGAGTTCGCCTCTGTTGAAAATCCACATGAAAAGCATCCACTCATCACGACGACGTCGCCATAACCACAACGATTCCAGATCGCTAACGTACTTGTCCGCGAGGTTGTCGAGGATCTTGGTCAGCGCCGGCTTGGCGATCGCGCGATGCAAGTTCTCAAACACGTTCAGCATGCTGTACGGGCGGTTGGTCTACCGTCACCAAACAACGCGTCAGCACCGGTACTCCGCCATACACTCCACACAGCCATCGTAAACCTGTACCTTGCGCATATAGTCCAGCACGTGCGCCGTCGGGTCGCCTTTGATCGTCGCGGTGGGCTTCTCGGCCGCCTTGGCCGGCACCTTCGGACTGCTCGTGGGGCGTGACGCGACACTGGCTCTCGGCGCCGCGACGGGCACCTTGGTCGCTTTCTTGACCGCTACAACACTCGGTGCAGCCTTCGCTTTGGCCGCCGGCGCCTTCGTGGCCTTGGGCGCCGCCTTGGCCTTCTTGGCCTTGGGCTTGGCACTCTCGAAATCGGACACGTCGTCATCGTCCTCTCCGCTCCACCCTCCTTCGTCCTTCTCCTCCTCTTCTTCTTCGTCCCCCTCATCCGCTACGCTGGCCTCGCTTGCCGAGTCGTCCTCGGTCCCATCGCTCAGCGAAAAGTCGTCCTCTTCAAAGTCGTCGTCGTCCGCGCGGCCCATGTTGTCTGCGTTGCCGTCACAAAACAAAAAAGTTCCCGCGAAAACCTCACCACTTGCAGTGCACCGAGACATTCCGTTTAAATACGATTTACTAAGTACGATTTGATCTTGAAGCGCCACAAGTTGCGATGGATGGCTTGGGGCTCCAGGGCCACAAGCCCCCAAGGTCAGAATCATGGGTGCAAGCACCCTGGCAAAGGTGGTCCTGCCACGACTCCCGGTGCCATTGGCACGTTCTCATGCCAGCCCATGATCTGGAGTCCGGCGGGTCAGTCCGTCGTAAACACCGGTGTGGGACACGCCTCCAAAAGCACACGAACGGATGCCGTCATCCAGCTTTTGCTTCGCGAACATCGCCGTGGAAACGCCATGCACGCGCAGCTGCGCTGTCTTGCCGTGGACACGGGTGGCCATCCCCCCGCAGCGGACGCGATCCTTCTCGTTTCGCTGTTCCATCGACTGTGAAACTTCCAGGTGACATCTTCTGCCATCAAAGCACCGACGTCCTCCATTATTTGTTGTACCTCTTCTATATCATCAAAACCTCTTCAAACATATTCTACCAAGTGTATAACTATAAATCGATGTTGAAGGTTTTTACCCAAAAACCTGTGCTATAGCATACCCTCGAAATTTTCATGGGGTTCGCGGGACCTACCCCTCGTCGGCGCCATCGCTCCAACTTCTTTTCGGCTGGCTTCCAGGGCTCTTCTGCCGGGCCAGCGTTGGACTCCAAATGGAACACCCTCCACCCTGACCTAGTACCTCCCATACCCCTAATAAAGACGATCTTGTTCAGTCCACTTGGTCTTTAAACACAGTTTTAGGTTACTGCAAACCACTAAAAAGGTGTGCAATATGAGACGATCACCACGGTGTAAAGGCCCTGACGGCATTGGGTGTCTCGCTTGACCTCATTGTGGAAGTTGACCCCCCATCTGGGCGACACCGGGCTTCCTGCCATCCTTCACGGCACCGCGGCGCACGTGGTCGACCACTTTCCTCCATCTATCGGCATCCTCCGCGTCCTCGCCGTTCGATCGCGCCGTCCCACGCCTTTTAGAACCCCGTAGAAGCCCCGCTCCCTGTCACCATGGGACGGCGCTGGACCGCGCTGCTCACCGCGGCGCTCGCGCTCGCCGGCACCGCGGACGCCTCGACGGACAGCGGCCGGCGGCTCGTGGACCGCGACGGAATCGAGTTCGTGTCGGCCGACGCGTTCTGCGCGCTCCACTGCAAGTCGTGGCGCGTGGACGCGGCCGACTCGCAGTGCGACGCCACGCGGTGTCCCCAGTTCCACACGCATGAGGCGACGGCGCGTCGGCAGCGACGCAAGCTCAAGGCCGAGGCCGCTGTGGGCCACGTACACAGCGCCTCGGAGGACCAAGAAGAAGATGCGGACGACGACGACTCGGCGAACAGCGCCAAGGTGAGCGTGCTGCGGTGCGGCGACGCGGCGGCAGCGCCGTCCGTGAGCTATTCGATCGACGCGGCGACGACCGCGGCCGACGGCAACGTGTTCCAGGGGTTTTACACGGCCTTTTTCCGCGCGTTCGACGCCATGGTCACGAGCGCGAACGCGAGCGTCGAGGCCTGCGAGCTCCAGTGGCTCCAAGAGCAGGTGTTGCCGAACGCCACGGCGGCCAACACGTCGTCGTCGTCTGCCAACGCCACGGGCGCGCGCCCGACGCTCGTGCGGTTCGACCCGCAGGCAGACCAGCGCGCGTGCGTCAAGAGCGTCAAGGCCATTTGGACGGACGACGACGAGAGCGTGACGCCGCTGCTGAGCCAGCTCGGCCAGTCGGGCGCGAGCGCGACCGTGATACTCGTCCACGTGAACGCGTCGCTCGTCGGGGCGCTGAGCGACCTGGACTGCGTGCAGCGCGTCGTGGAGCTGCCGTCCATTCTCAAGCTGCTGCCGTTCGCGCGCAGCGCCGCGCAGCTCGTCCCGGGCGCGTCCACGCCGCAGATGTGGGTCCGCGTGCTCAAGGGGAGCGACTCGGCGACCGTGCTCGCACGGCTCCAGGCCAAGCTGCAGGCCAGGTACGGAGTCAGCAACCTCTTTGAGCTCCCCGCGCGGCGCGAGGAGTTCCCGCGGGGGGTGTTCATCAAGCCCGTCGCACAGCTCGAGCTCTGGGCACACGCACTGGCTGTGGCCGTGGCGGACGGCGAGGTCGAGTGGGTCGACGCGAAGAGCGCCATCACAATCCACGGACTCAAGGGCACGTCGTACGAACACGTCCAGCAACACCACCACCGGCGCCTCGATCAGTACGTGGAGAGTCTCATCGGCGTCGAGCCGGCGCAGCAGCAAGGTATCAACGGCGACGGCGTGATCGTAGGCATTACCGACACGGGTCTCTACATTGATCACGACCAGTTTGACCAGGACTCCCGCGCGATCTACTCCAAGAAGGACATGTCAGCGCGCAAGGTCGTGTATTACTACCCGTGGGCCGACCAGTACGACGAAGGCGAGGAGGTCACGTGTGGCCACGGTACGCACGTGTCGGGTCTACTCGCCGGCTCGTCGTTCAGCGGCAAGAATGCCAACATCGGTATCGCGCCAAATGCTCGCATCGCGTTCATGGACATTGGTGCGCAATCAGCTGCGTGCGCCGGCCAGGAAGGCTGTGCTGTGAACCTCGCCACGCCTGGTGAGGCCAGCCAACTTCTCGACAGCCAGATCGCCGTCGGTGCAAAGATCTTTTCGTTCTCGTGGGGCACGGGCCAGAGTGACTATGGCTCCCAGGCTCGCGACCTTGACGCATTCGTCTACGAGAACCCGGAGATTTTGATCGTCGTGGCGGCCGGAAACAGCGGCGAAGCTTCTGTCAATGGGCAAGGCACGATCTCGTCACCGTCGGGTGCGAAGAATGTCATCTCGGTCGGCGCGTCGCTGAACGCGGCCGAGTCGTTTGTCAACTACCCGTGCCCCAACATTTTCAACCCGACATCAGTCGCCTCGTTCTCGTCGGCGGGGCCTACGACGGATGGCCGCATGAAGCCCGATGTCGTGGCACCGGGTATGACGCTCGTGTCGGCACGCTCGGAGAAACCTGGATCGACGGTCAAGACCTCGGAGACGTGCTCGTTGCAGGGCACGTCGCAGGCCACGCCAGTGGTCACGGGCATTGCCGTGTTGCTTTCCCAGTGGCTGCGTGACGGGTACTGGAAGGCTGGCAAGAAGGACGACCAGTACGCGATGAAGACAGTCCCGGCGGCTCTGCTCAAGGCGTTGATCGTACACAGTGGTGACTCGCTGCAGCGCCGGCTCTCACGTTTCCCCAGCGGTCCCGTGTCGTGCAACACGATCGAGAGCATGGCGTCGACGCTAAGCTACCCGGACGTGTACCAAGGCTACGGCAAGCCCAACATGTCCAACATTGTCGACTTCTCGGCGGCGGCGAAGACGACCCCGACGATCTTTTTCCTGCCCAACTCGACGGCCGACAGTGAGCCCTCGGTCGCGAACGGCAAAGAAGTGCGCATCTCGTTCACCGTGCCCAAGGGAGTGGACCTGCGTGCGACGATCGTGTGGACTGATCCGGCTGGTGCGGTCCAGGCGACTGTCCAGCTCCAGCACGATCTCGACCTCTCGGTGCAGATCCGCAACTCGTCCAAGGTGTTCTACCCGCTCACGGCCGACAACACGACGCACCGCGATTCGCGCAACAACATTGAGATGGTCCAAGTCAGCTACCAGCAGCTCGTGGACGCGCTCAAGGAGGACTCCAACTCGACGGCGGTCCTGGGGCCGTCGGGGGAGATCATCGTGGACGCGATCATTTACGGGCGCAGCGTGCTCATGGCCGATTCCCAGTCGTTCGCGTTTGTCGCGTCGTCGAGCGTGATCGGCACGACCTCGGGCTCGGCCGGCCCGAACAAGAAGAGCGGCAGCGGCGGATCGTCCACGGATGCGAGCTCGTCGCCGCTGGATGCGTCGTTCTGGACGACGTGGAAGATCGCGGCCGTCGCGGGCGGAGCGTTCGTGCTGTTGCTCGTGATCTCGTGCTGCGTGAGCTGCTGCTGCCGCACGCGGCGTCGCGCGCCGCCGCCGGCGATGGCCCACTCGACCGTGATGATGCCGCCGCCCAGTGGCGGCATGTACCAGCCGTACCAGACCCCACGCCGCGCGGGACTCGAGACGTGTCCGTACTGCGCGTTCTCGTGCGACGACGCCGTCGTGATGGTCAACCACGTCGAGAACATGCACGCCGACGGCGGCCTCGTCGTGAACGGCCCGGGCACGGGCAGCTTTGCGCGCCCGTCGATGCTCGTGCCAGAGTACCCGTACCAGTTCCAGCCGCAGTACCCGCAGCCGCCACCGTACTCACAGCCGCCGTACCCGTCGTACCACGAGCAGCAGCACGTCGTGGCGCCCGTGGGCCACAACGTGGCCGGCGCGCGCGCGGACGAGCGGTGTCCGTTCTGCACGTTCACGTCCGCGGACGCCGTGATCCTCGTTAACCACGTCGAAAACTTCCACGGCGACCAGCGGCTCGTGTAGACAATCGCGTTCGCTCTTTTCAACTTGTGTCTTATATAAATGATCGCTCCTATTGCAAAGATATCAAAACTGGCTACGTACACGTCACGCGCGGCGCGACTGCCGCGTGGCCATCTTGGTCCCGGTCGGCGCCGTCGTGGACGCGCTGGCCTTGCGCGCTCGACCCGTGCGCTTGGGCTTGGTAGGCGTCGGCGTCTTGCGGTCGGGCGACGCGGTCTGGGGCTCGGCCACGGGCGTGAGCTCGGGGCTCGCGGGCGCCACGGGCTTGGCAACGGTGCCGTGGGACCGCAGCGACGCGATCCGCTCCGGGTCGGGCTGCGCCTGCGACGCGCGCCGCCGCTGCTGGCGCTTCCGGCTCTTGGCGGCCTTGAGCACCTCGACGCGCGCCGCGTGGTGCTTGCTGCGCGCGACAAACGCCTTGGCGCTGACCAACACCGCGCCGACGACCAGCACCGCGAGCCCGAGCACGACGGCCACGGTCTGCGACGGCGGCAGCAGCAGCGCCCCGCCCAAGGCGCTGGTGGTGTGTGGCGACGCGGCGGCCGCGCTGCGGCGCGCGAGGAACGCGTCGAGTTCGCACGCCTGGGCCCACGCGGCGTCCCTCACGCGGTCGTCTTCTACATTGTCTGGGAACACGACGGCCGTCGTGAGCCGCCCGACGAGCGCCTGCGGCGTGAACGCCTCGCGCGATAGCGGCGGCACCGCTGCGGCCGCGGACGCGCGCCACGTGGCCACGAGGTCGTCGCGCCACGCGGACGCGTCCACACCCTTCTGTTCATACAAAAACACAAACAAAGCGCGCCGTGCGTCGAGGTCGCCGAGCGCGTCGTCGCGGAGCAACGCGCGCTCGCCGTTGAGCGGGTCGAGAAACACGTCGAGCAGCGGCAGCTGCGCGCCGCCCACGCGCGCGAGCCCGCGCACGACGACCACGACGCGCTGCGTGGCGCAGGCCGCGAGCGCCGCGGCCATGTGGCGGCGCAGCGCGCGCGAGGTCTCGTGGGCCGGCTGCGACGACGCCACGGCGGCCGCGAGGTCGAGTTCCCGGACGGCCAGCGGCGCATCGGGCGCGGTGCCGGCGAGCGCCGTCGCGAGCGCCGCCGCGAACCGGTCGAGCGGCGCCGCCGAGGACGCGACCGCGACGACCGCGAGCGGCCGGCGCTGGGTCGCGTCGAGCTCGTTGGTGACGAGCGCGTCCTGGAACGCGTCGGCGGCGCGCGCGTGGGCCGGCGGGAGACACCGTGTGAGGTGGTCGTCGACGCGGCGCAGCAGCGCGTCACCGGCGAACGACGCTCGGCATAAATGGGACGGCGAGCCAGCGGCGACGCCCGCCAGCGAGAGCAGCGCCGCGACGCGGAGCAGCCGAGCCATGGAGGGGAGTGGGGACGGATCTCTGTTCTTGGCAGGGAGACCGTGGATGGCGAATGAACCATAAGAAACAATACATCGAATTCTACAGAATATCTTGACAACTTGATTCAGTACATCGCGCCGTCCACTTCAAGGGGTAGGGCAGGCGGACGCCGTCCGCTCCTTTTGTTCGGGTCGGAGAGTGGGGGAGGCCGTGGTTTCCTCCCAACCACATGGCGGTCACGTAGCGGATGACGCCGATGGCGCCATGAGCCGAGCCGTCCCATCGGGGGTCCGATGAAAGGGGATTTCCGTGTATTTCCCCTGCCCTCCCCTCCCCTCCTGCCATGCTCCCGTCGCGCCGTGGCTCTCCGCGGTCGCCCCCGCGGAGCCTCGCGGCGTCGCTCCGGTGGCTGCTCTGTGGCTGTGGCGTGGTGTACATGGCACTGCTCTGGCACGCGCGGCCGTGGACGCTCTCAGCCACCGGCGGCCACGCCATGGCCACGTCCATGCGGGTCACCACGCCGACCACCGCCGACCCGATTGAGACGACGACGACCACGACACCCCCACGTGCCACGCCACCGACCAGCATCGTCCCCACGACAACGCCGGCCACCCGCCCCGCCGTCCCGATCGAAACGACCCCGATCACCCCACGTGCCACGCCACGTGCTAGCATCGTCCCCACGACCCAGGCGGCCGTGGACCTCGCGTGGCTGCGCGGGCTGGTGCTGACGCCGCCGAGCGCCGAGCCCACGGTTCCGCCGCCGCTCACCGAAATCCCGCTGTCGCTCGAGGCCCATTCGGCGCGGATGGAGCAGCTCGAGACGATGCGCCGTCGGCTCCAGGCGTCGGTGGCGGCGATCCAGACGCGGCTCGCCGAGGTCCGCGCGACGCGGCTCGTCCACGCGACGGTGCTGGCCGAAGCCGACGCGCGGCTCGTGCGGCCGCTGCCACGCGGGTACACGGGCCGGCTCGAGTGTCTCGGCTGGCGCGCGACCAGCGACTGCGACCCGCGCGGCCCGCGCGACCCGGCGGGCGACAAGCCCTGTGCCCACCGCGTGCCGGCCAAGACCGCCGGGTACTGCGAGGTCCGCGACGCGGCCACGCACGAGCGGTTCCGCGTCATGGAGACGGCGTGCGACTCGCTCCGCTGGGACGCCCACCTGAGCTGTGCCGACGCCCCTCAGTTTGCGACGTTTGCCGCCCAGGCCGACACGGCGCTGCGTCCCCAAAGCCCCCCGCGAGCGCCAGGCCACGGCGAGACGCCCACGCGAGGGGTCGTCCTTGTGGTGTACCCCAAGATGCTGCCGAGCGCGTACGCGACCGTGCGGACCCTGCGTCGGCTCGGGTGCACGCTCGAGGTCGAGCTGTGGTACGCGCCGAGCGAGCTACGCGACGCCGACCGGCACGCGATCGTAAGGCGTCTCGTGAGTGAGTACGGACCGACCACGCTGCGTGCGATCGACGACGCACGGGTCCACGGGTTCACGACCAAGATCCACGCGATCCGCCACTCGGCGTTCGACCACGTGCTGTTCCTGGACGCCGACAACGTGCCCGTCCAGGACCCTACGTTTCTCTTCGAGCTGCCCGAGTTTACGCGCACGGGCGCGCTGTTCTGGCCCGACTTTTGGCACCCGGACCACACGATCTTTGCGCTCCACAAGCGCTCGCTCGTGTGGCAGTACCTCGACCTCCCGTTTGTCGACATGTTTGAGCAGGAAAGCGGCCAGCTCGTGGTCGACAAGACCCGGAGCCGCGCGCCGCTCGCGCTGCTCGAGCTCTACGCACACCACAAGCCCAACCTGCTCGACAAGTTCAAGATCGTCCACGGCGACAAAGACCTCTTCCGGCTCGCGTGGCTCAAGGCCAACGCGAGCTTTGCCATGGTCGAGAAACCCCCAGCGATCGCTGGCAACGTCATCGACGGCATGTTTTGCGGACAGACCATGGCGCAGTTCGACCCCCACGGCGAGCTGCTGTTTCTCCACCGCAACGCCAAGAAACTCCAAGGCCGGCGCGTTGTGGCCCCGAAAACACTCATCCCGGGTGTCGCGGTGATCGGAGCGACGACGACCCCGCTGGTGGACGAGGAGACGCAGGTCGATCCGGAGATCTGGACCCACTTGCTGCAGCTCAAGCCGACGTCCACGCGGGCCGACTATACCGTGGAGATTTACAAGGGCTCGGACAAGTTCCCGCCGGGCCAGTGGTGCTACGGCAAGCCGTCCCCGGCCGCACCGCACTTTAACACGTTCCGCTTCGCCGACCTGCCCGCCGTGCGGGACATCGAGAGCGAGATCCGCGCGTACGCCATCGAGGCCACGGACCTCGTGCGTGACGCGACGCCACCGGCACCCGCCCCTGCCACGACGGAGGTCGCCGCATAAGCGTGAGAGAATGAGACAGCCCCCACGTCAAATACCAACCACACCGTCATGAGCTACAGTCGCCTGTCCCTGCGCCGTGAGGAGCGGATTCGCACTCAGAGTTTTCTCTCACGTCGTGGGGTACACATCTTCCAATTCGAATGGAGGATGGGGGCCACGGACCGAGATGTACATCTGCCGGAACTGAGATCCGAACGGTTCAGGGTCTCCACTGAGACGTTTGCGTCCGCTTAGTGGACGCAAGAGTGGACGAACAACGCCCCGGCGCTTGCTTCAGAAATGGGGTAGGGCATGCTGCCGATCCCGAACCGTGGCAACTCAGTGGCGCGTCAGCACGTATGTCTGGCTGGAAGCGGAGGGATCCCAGGGCGTTTATGTCGCGCGCCTGCATCGCGCTTGTAAGCGTTCCGCGAGGCCAGGAGGCCGGAGAGAGGGACGGAGACCGTGCAGAGTGCCCCCTCCACGGTGGACGGGCGCACGTCACCGGCCAAGATGGAACATCGGCGATCGCTCATCCTTTCATCCTTCGCGTCCCCACGTGGCCTTAAGTCGAGTGGGTCTTGTTGGTTCGGTCTTGTCAGTCGTAGCACTCGGCGTTGCAAGTGACTCAACCAGAGCACTTCAAGGATTTTACTCGCGCACACCCGCAGCGCGTCCTGGTTGGGACCTTGCCTCAACTTGTATCATGGTGCGTGGCATCGCGTCGTCGGTCGTCTTGGTGTGGATAGCGGTGCTACTGGTGGCGGTATCGCCTCAGCGTATGGCCGATCCCAGTCGCGCGCCATTGGCACGCAAAGCGTCGGCTCCACCGTCGATCGCGGGTGAAGAACGCGCGAAGCGCGGCCCGTTGGGCGTCGCATTCGCCGCGATGACGATCACCTCTCCACCTCCACCAGCCACAACAATAGCGGCGACGACAGCAACGGAAACACCCCAATCGACGACGACCATAGGGACTGCGCCGCCGCCCCCTGGCGTGGCAGACACAGCAGACAAGGACTCGATCGCGTTCCACCGCCAGGAGTTTGAGCGGCTCGACGCACAGATCGCGGCGCTCGAGGCCGAGCTCGCCAACACCGAAGTGCTCCTCAAGAGCGTCGACGACGCCACTGCCGCCGAGTGGAGCAGGTTTGAAGAACAATTTGACGCGATCACCAGCTCGGCGCTGCCGTCGCCACGCGGCGCGTGTGTGCGCAACTTGCGGTGCATGGGCTGGAAGAAGACGAGCATGTGCCGCTGGCAGGGCAAGCGAGACCCCGCCGGCGACAAGTCGTGCTTCACGCCGATCTTGGACAACAATGTCGGCTTTTGTGTCGTGCGCGACGAAGACACGGACGAGTACTTTCGCGTCATGCGCAGCGACTGCGCAGCGATCGCGCCGCGCGCGTTCATGTCGTGTCGATACGCCCACGCATTTGCCAACTTCCCAGCCGAGATCGAACGTGTAGTGCTCGACGACCGCACCACGGAGAGCGATGCCCCCGATGCCAACTCACCTGGGACGACGAAAGATGCACCTCCGGAGACGAGCCCCAAGAATGGCATCGTCACGTTGTTCCACCCATCGCAAGCAGATCGCGCCGAGGCCTTGGTGCGCGCGTTGCGCTCACTCAACTGTCACCTCCCTGTGGAGCTGTGGTCCATCGACGAGGCGAGTCCGCTTGAGGCGTTGGCAGCGAGTCTCACGACTCCGCAGGCGACTGTCACAGCGCGCACGCTGGAACTCGGGTCGAGTTGGTACGAAGCCCGGGTCCATGCGATCTCACACAGCCAGTTCGAACACGTGCTCTACCTCGACACCGACACCGTGCCGCTGCGCGATCCGACGTATTTGTTTTCACTCCCCGAGTTTCTCGAGACGGGTGCACTCTTTTGGCCCGATCTTTTTCATCCTGGCACCACCGATTCCAACATCCAGCCGACATCGCTGCTCTGGGAATTCCTCGATATGCCGTTTGTCGACATGTTTGAGCAAGACGACCGGCAGCTTCTCATCCGTCGCAATACACTGGAGACCAAGCGAGGACTACGGCTCGTGAACCTTTTTGCCACGCACACCCCCAGTCTCTTCAGCATACTGAATCTGGTCAAGAATTTCAAAGATTTTTTCCGACTCGCGTGGCTCAAGGCGCGGTTACCGTTCTCCATGGTGGAAATCCCGCCCAGTATCGGTGGCTCCGCGACACTCAACGAGCCTTACAAGCTATGCGGCTCCCACGTCGTGCAACACGATCCGAGCGGCGAGCGGCTGTTCCTGCACCGCCAGAGTGACGCCGTCGAGTCCGCCAAGCGCGACAGCTTTGCGTATCTTCAGTCATTCGACTGGCGATCAAGCGCGGATATAACGGGCCGAGTGGTTGTGGCAGAGCTGATGCGAACATACCAGGTCGCGACGTTCCACGACTCGGCAAGCGAGACGCAGCGGTGCTATGGGTTCCTCAGCAACGGCGACTCGGATGTCAACGGCCGCGTGACGACGACGCGTTGGCAGGCAGTTGCACACGATGCAACCGCTTTTGGGAGATGACAAACCCATTGGATTGGAGATCGTGAAAGTGGCTACACAACTGACTTACCGATGGGTACATTCTTGTCGACAATGTCGGAAAATAGATTCGGCCAAAGAACATTCCTCGGGGCATCTACCTCCTATAATACATACCTCTTTAAATTTTAGAACTGTATTGTTTGATCTTAATCCATGGGAGAAATGAGAAATTAAGGCAATGCAAAGTACGTGTAGAAATAAATACTACGAAGGGACGCTGGGATGCTCCGCCAGTTGACACGGCAGATCGTTCTTCGCAATGTGCTCTGCTGAGGTGTGCTGATTTCCAATGTTTGTTCCGAAGACCCTGTTGAATCTCTGGTTATTGCATACAGCCCACCAGCTCGGATCTGATCGCATCTTCGCCATGGTAATTGTAGCATCTAGACTGACCTCACCATTCGCCCTATAGAGTGTAAGTACACACAGAATGCGTGGAGGAGGCTCATCAAGCCTCTGTGCCAGGAACCGCACTGTCAACCAGAGAGACCGACCGCCACAAAGGGGTAGGGATTACCACTCCAAAACCCAGCCCACGTTTTGCACCCACGCACTGTTGTGTCAGTTTTTGTATGGCTGGTGTTACGTAAAGGGGTAGGTGCCGTTTGCCACAGCAATGCGACAACTGGCTCCTCGAATCGCGGGCGGCCCGTCTGTTTCCGATGCGGATCGCGTTGTGGCTCTCGCTCCTCTCGCTCCTATGTTTCCCATCCCACCGCCGACGGCATTTAGACCGCGCCGCCCGCCTCTCCATTCCCCGACCCGCATTCGGCGTTCCTGCTCCCCCCCCAGGAACCGCACGCAGAGTCAAGGGTCTAAAAAGCTCCTCTACGCCCCCGCGAAGAGGCTCCCCCCCGCGGCAACTTGCGTTCCGTACTACCTACCCCGTCCGCGTCTAACCGCTCCGTCAGAACGAGAATCGATTCCCCGCGGCCACCATGCGGATCGCTTCGTGCACGCGCTGGCTGCTCGCGGCCGGTGCCATGGCCACTGCCACGGGTGTCCATGCGGACGAGTCTGTCGGCGTCGTGACCGCCGCCACGGACGCGCCCATCGCTGTCAGTGCCATGGCCGTGACCTCGCCGCTTGTCCTGCTCGCGCCTTCGACCACGACCGCCGCGCCGACAACGGCGCCGTCCACTACCACGGCCACGCCGTCCACCACGACGTCCACGACCACCACCAAGCCGTCCACCACCACGGCCTCGCCGTCCACCGCGACGCTCTCGCCGTCCACCACGACGGCCTCGCCGTCCACGACGGTCGCTCCGAGCTCCGGTTCGACGGACGGCGCCTCGGCCACGGTCGGCGCGACCGTGACGTGCGCGTTCCGGTACTCGATGCCCGCGGCGTCCAACCTCGCGGACGAGCTCGCGCGGCTCGCGGCCAGCGAAAAGGCCAAGAAGGACCAGTCGTCGTCCACTACGAGCGGCTCGGGTGCGACCAACTCGTCCTCGTCCACCGCCGGTGACACGGCCGGCGGCACCGCGAACAACGGCACGACGCCGGCGACCGACGCGGCCGGCTCGGGGGCTGCGGGTGTGGACGACACGCTGCCGTCGGCCGGCTCGCCGGACGCGACCATGACGCCGGCGCCGTCCGCGACCACCAAGACCCCGTCCACCACGACCAAGGCCCCGTCCAACAGCGCGACGACCACCACGACGCCCACGGTGACCTCGACCACGAAGACCCCGTCCTCGACCACCAAGGCGCCGGCTACTGCCACCGTGGCGCCGAGCTCGGGCTCGACGGACGGCACCACGGCTGGCCGTAGCCTCCAGGCCACCGAGACCGGCGTGACGCCCGTGCCCACGACCAAGAAGCCGTCCACCAGCACGTCCACCTCCACGACGACGACGACGACCACCACCACGACAGCACCGGCCACGACGTCGGCCCCCACGACCAGCTCCTCGGACTCGTCGGGCTCGCAGGCGTCCGCGGCGACGCCCACGCCGACCCCGACGTCGTCGGCCGCGGCCAACAACAGCACGTCCTCGTCCTCGGGTTCGTCGGCGAGCACGATCACCACGACCGTCGTCACGGGTGAGTTCACGTGCGACGCGACCTTTTACGGCGCCTGGAAGTACCTCGGGCTCACGTGCGACGGCACGGAGCTCGACGTGGCGGCCGCGGCCGCGCAGGCGCAGTGTCTGATCTACTCGGGCGTGCAGTCGTCCGTGGTCGATCTCAAGCTCTGCATGTCGCTGTGCAAGTTCCCCAAGTGCTCGAACGGCACGTGGGACTACACGGCCGAGGACGGTTTCTCGTCGTCCGTGTACGACAAGCTCAACTTTGTGGACCTCGCCACGTACCTCGGCAAGTCGCAGCTCGTGGGCGGCTCGTCGTCGGCGGCCGCGTCCGTGCTCTCGTCGCTCTCGCTCAAGAACGAGAAGACGTGCTCGTACGAGAGCGAGGCGTCGTTCTCGTCCTGCCAGTGCGAGAACCTGCTCGTGAGCGGGTCGTCCTCCACGCCCAAGCCGACGACGGCCGCACCGGCCGCGCTCTCACCCGTGGTGGACAAGGGTCTCGCTGACGCCGACCACTGGGGGGATGGCGTCGCCAAGACCGCCATCGACAAGGTCTCGATCGCCTCGGCCGCGATCGGTAGCAGCGCGGCGGCCGTGTCCGTGGCTGCTGGCGCTGTCATGTCCGTGGCCGGTGGCGTCATGAGCACGGGCGCCGGTGTTGCCGGCGGTGTCTCGGCCACGGCCAGTCTCGGTCTCGCCATGGTCGCCGTCGATATCTGCCAGTTCAGCGTCATGGTGAACCAAATGAACCTCGACGCCACGCCACGCCTGCTGCAGGAGATGGGGAAGCGCATGTCGCCGTCCACGTTCTCGTTCCTGCCCTTCGGCAAGGTCGAGAACGAGAACGAGACAAGCAGCAACGGCACGGTCGTAAGCCGCCGTCTCATGGACGTGACCAACACGAACCAGACGCTTGGCATGGAGCGCTACGCTGCGCTCATCGGCGTCAAGGTCGACATGCTCTTCTACCTGACGCTTGCCGGTGTCATGATGATGTGTGTCGCGCCGTTCGTGCTCTGCGGTATCTTTGTGTGCGTCGCGTCCCCGTTCGTGAGCGACTTCCGCACGTTCGCCGGCAAGTGGTTCGACAAGACGGTCGGTGTGCTCATGATGGTGCTGATCCTGTCCGAGTACGTCGTGGGTGTCACGGCGACGTTCCAGATCTGCTACCTGATCAAGTACGACAAGCCCACGGACGCCGGGATGTTCCTCGCGATCTTCTCGCTGCTTTTCTTCGCGATCGGCACGATCCTGTATGGTTTCTGGGTTGTGCGCAGCCATGAGGACGAGCTGCGCGATCTCGGCACGAAGGACCACTTCGAAAAGCCCGTCCACGCGCGCTACGGCCCGCTCTACGACGAGTACAAGTTCGAGGGCCGCTACTTCTTCGCGCCCAAGCTCGTACTCGCGCTGCTCTGTGGTGCCACGACCGGCTTCATCGGTATGCCCGGCATCTGGCAGGTGTGCGTGCTCATCACGCTCCACATCGCGTTCCTGCTCTACATGGAGGTCAAGCGCCCGTTCCCGACCGCGTTCGTGCAAAAGACGTCGTCGTTCGTGATCATCATCAAGATCTCGGCGCTTTTCCTCACGCTGTTCCTCATTTCGTCGGCCACGTCGCTCCAGAAGGACATCCCCGTGGATCTCCGCGAGGGCGTGGGCTTTGCGATCATTGGTCTCCAGGTGCTCGTGCTCGTGTGCCTCATGGTGCGTCAGATGTACATCTTTTACATCACGTGGAAGCTCAAGCGCGAGGACGATGAGAAGCGCGAGAACGAGGCGCAGCACGGCACCGAGAGCTTCCAGCCGCTCGGAGGCGACCTCAACTCGCTCCACTCGCACAACCAGAACCACCAGCAGCAGTACAACCAGCACCAGCAGCCCAACCAGTACAACCAGTACGGCCAGCAGGTCCCGATCATGGACGGCGGCCACGCGTCGACGCCGCTCCAGTACGGCGGCCAGCAGACGCCCAAGATGATGGGTCGCGACGGCTCGATGCACCGCCTGGAGGCCCCGAAGCTCCGCGGGCTCCAGCCAGCGCCGCTGCCGGCGCAGGGCATGCGCCGAACGCACACGGTCGTGGTCCACGACGACCCGACGCCCAACAACTCGTACCGTCGCCACGGCGGCAACGAGATCAGCCTCTAAGGTGCGACCTCACAGCCTCCGCCGCGCCATGTGAAGCGCTCGGTGGTGTGGATACGTGTCTGCCCGACTAGAGAGAATGGACGACGTCAGCTGTAGTCAAGGCGTCACCATACTGTAGAAACGAACGTGAGGAAGCCAATTTTGTAGCGTTGCGAGATGTCAACTTTCATATAATTTTTTTTGAGCAAGCCACACTATCCTCCATGCCCTTGGCTGACTTCTCAATGCAGCAATGGCCGTGCCACACGACCCCACGGTATCTGTTCGAGTAATGCACTGACTCAGTTCGCCCCTCAGTCGGCCTAAGAGACCTCCGAAACGACTTAGCGGTTCTTGCGCATTTCGTCCTGGATCTCAGCAATGGTCTTGCCCTTGGTCTCCGGGACGTACTTGAGCACAAACACGAGCGCGAACACGAGACACGTGCCGAAGGGCACAAACGAGTACTCGTTGAGCGACGACTGGAGCGTGGGGAAGACGAGCCCGACGATGAAGCTGCACAGCCAATTGACCATGGTGGCGATCGACATGGCCGTCGGGCGGGGGCGCGCCGGGAACATCTCGGCCACGATGAGCCACGGGATCGGGCCGAGGCCGATCTCGAAGAACCACACAAAGCACATCACGCCGCCGACCGAGACCATGCCCGAGAACGGCAGCAGCTTAAGCAGCGCGAGCGTGAGCACGACGGTCGAGACGATCATGCCGACGCTCGAGTACACGAGCAGCGGGCGGCGCCCGGCCGTGTCCATGAGCACGAGCGCGACGCCCGTCGAGATGACGTTCACGGTCTGCACGAGCGTCGTGCCCACGAGCGGGTTCGCGAGCCCGACGTTCTTGAAGAACGAGTTGGCGTAGAACATGACGGCGTTGATACCCGAGAACTGCTGCGCGAGCTGGAGCACGATGCCGACGATGAGCGGAAAGCGGATCGAGCGGTCCGTGAGCACGGCCCAGATGCCCATGTCGCCCGACTCGTTGTCGCTCGCCGAGCAGATGCTGTCAATCTCCTCGTACACGTCGTTCGAGCCACGGAGGCGGCGCAAGATATCGGCGGCCTCCTTGGGCTTGTTCTTCGTGAGCAGCCAGCGCGGACTCTCCGTGAGCAGCGACGACAGCGCCATCTGGAGCACGGCCGGCACGATCGTGAAGCCCATGAGGAAGCGCCAGCCGGGCTGCGCGATGCCCTCGCTCGGGCCCGAGTATCCGAACGCCAGCAGCGACGCCGCGAGGATGCCCGTCACGACACCAAACTGGTACCCCGTGCCGAGCGCACCACGCAGGTTGGGCGGCGCGAGCTCACCGAGGTACAGCGGCACGACGACGCTGACCGTACCCGCGGCGAAGCCCACGATGAAGCGACCGACAATGAGCATGTAGATGTTGGCGGCAAAGGCCATGATGGCGCCGGCGATCACAAAGAGGAACGAGTCGATGAGCAGTGCCTTCTTGCGGCCGAGCGCCGTGCTGAGACGGCCGGCCGTGAGCGATCCGATGGGCCCGCCGACCGCGAACATGGAGACGCACACAGCCCACTCGAGATCCGTGTGGCCCGGGAACACGAGATCCTATGGATGAGAGATGGATACATATCCGGAAGGTGCACGACGGATCCAGAGATGCCCAGAGATGAGAGAGAGAGAACAAATTAGTCCTTCCGCCTTAGAACATAAACCAAAAAAAAAAAACTCTCTTGGCGGAGCATATATCCACTAGAACGTACCGGGTTGAGCGCGCCGGTGACACCCGTGTTGTAGCCGAACTGGAACGCGCTCATGAGCGCGACGCAGCACGAGAAGAGCAGCGGCACCGTGTAGCCCGGCTCCGGGAACTCGTCGGCCTCGCCCAGCAGCGGCTGGTCCTCGCCGCGCTGCACGAGGTTGGTGAAGCTGCCCCACGAGCTGCGCGACTTGAGGTTCGAGAAGCTGCGTTCGCGGTGGAACGACTGGCGACGCATGCCCGGGAGCGCGATGAACGGCAGCTCCTGGTACAGACGCTTTTGTTCCTCGACTAGTGGATCGAACACCATCGAGTTAGACGCCGGTTTAGATCCATCGCTGCCATGGCACGCGCGGAGCAAAAACATCAGGAACAACGTATCGCACCATAGAACTGAAGGTTCTGTGCCGTGTTGGAGCGCTTCTTGAGCCCCTCGGCCTGCTTGATGTCGGCCCACGGCCCATTCTTGGTGCCGAGCGCCACCTCGCTCTGGCTGTGCTGCATAGCGGCGTGCGTTGGTTTGGCGAGTGAGGAAGGGAAGGGGCGGACTGAAACTTCCAGCGGCGCGTTTGGTGGGGGGAGGTCTAAACTGCGCACTGCCCAGAATGGGGGACCCAGATCCTTTCCGTTTATCGACCGAACGACCCCAAGGATCGTTGCGTCGCGCAACGTCACCCACAAGTCGATTGCCACCGACACAGCACCGCCCAAGTGCTTCCGTTGGGAATCCGACATCCTCTGTCAGAAATGAACGGTCATATGTAATTATAGTCCTGAATCCTAGCAACAAACGAAAAAACGCCGCATATGCGTTTGAGAATGGTTCTTGGAACGTGAGACAAAGCAGATTCAGTCAGTTGGAGGTTGCACGAAGGTCCCCACAGCACTCGGTCCACTTCAACTAGGTCACTCTTTTGTGTATTCGCGATCTCTAGTGACATCCACCACGGATCATCCGGCGCGGAAGCCCACGAGGAAGCCCACGGCGAAGCCGCTGCCCGCCGGCAGGCTGTACTCGAGCACTTTCATGACCCTCTTGTACACGTCGTCGACGTCCTTGGAGTCGAACACGCCGTCCTACAGTCACCACCGTCTCCGTATTAGTCCCCGTATCAACCACACCATGCGTTGGGTAGGATAGCCCTCCTCACCTTGTTGATGTCGAGCACGTCCATGACGTCCTTCTCGAGCTTCTTGTGGTTCACGTCGATATAACCGGCATAGCTCGCACACTGGAACAGAATGAACACCGAGCCGAGCGCGACGGCGCCGACCTTGGACACTTTCTTGAGCGCAAAGCCCGAGCACGCGCCCATCATGAAGCCCCAGGAGATCTGCCCGCCCTTGCCCGACGCCAGGAACTCATCGATCTGCTTCTGCACGTCACCGAACTGAGCAGGAAGCACGTTCTGGAGCGTGGCCTTGTTCTCCTCGGCAAACGCCTGGACCTTTTTCTTGAGCTGCTCGAGCAAGTCGTCGGTGTCACTGTTCTTGGAGCCGCCACTCGCGGCCGCATGGGCCTGGCCGCTCTCGCCCACTGCGCCGGCCATACACGCGCCCGTCGCGAGCAGCGCCGCGGCCCACTTGGCCATCAGCAGCACGTCCTCCGCGTCGCTCGATCCACGCACTGGGGGCTTGACCTGGACATGGTGCTGCTTGCCAAACTTGTCCAGCGCACTATGACAGAGACCATCAGCGTGCCATCCAACAAACATAAGCCATTCAATACCACAGACGTGGATCCAGCCCGTCAAGGACACCAAACACATACATGGCCTGCACGAGCGGGATGGCCTCGGTCTTGCGAGTGGACAGCGCACGGGCGGGCACGCCGCAGAGCGCTGGCACAGAGCTGTTGCCACGCAGCTGTGCCATGGCGCCACGGCGGCTGCTGCCAGCGCTGGCACGGGCCACTCGTCGAACGCCGCTCCACATGCTGATTTTTTCCCCTTCGTTTCTCAATTTGTTGTGGGGGAAAGTGGGGGGAAAATGACACGCGAGCTTCCGCAACACAAAGACGTGGAACAGTTTGACGACGTGGTCCACACCACAAATGCACTCTAGTGCCATGCATAGAGTGACATCACACATCTGCTCACACGTCGCAGATATGGGCTGGGGCACATGGCAAGACAATGGATGCTGTATTTGTCAGGAGATGAGCCGCTGTGGGATGACCATTTGTTCCCACCGCATGAGCGCGCCACCGACCTCGGTGAGCAAGTAGGCGGCGTGTTGTTCGCTCATACACTGCGTTGCACCGCCGTACTCGATCGCGATCTCCTGCGTCCTAAGCTTCTCGGTGAAGCCGAGAAACAGCGTGCCTTGCTTGAGCCAGACCACGGGCGTCGTGGGGGGCACCGGGGGCTCGACGACGTGCGGGTCCTTGTCCAGGATCTTCATGAGCGTGACCGTGGCGCGCTCGTCCTGGTCAGTACGGTAGTGGATCTGCGAATGCATACTGAAGTAGCGGATGTGGAGCCGCTTGTCCTTGTCCGGCGCGTTGCGGATAAAAATGAACGTGTTGTCGCCGATAAACTGCACAATCTTGCACACCACGAGCGAACTATAGAGGCGAGCGTTCTGGACGGGGTCCTTCATGACTTCCCACGTCGCGCGCTGGATCTCGGTGAGCGACATGCGCTGGAGCGGCACGCGGCGCTGGAAGCGGAACCGCAGCTCCAGCCGTCCGTCGGGCGACCGCACCACGGTGTGCTGCGCATGCCAGCCCAAGCAGAACGTGTCGTGGATGTCAAGCCCCGCGAGCCGGTTCCCAAAGTTGTCTTGTAGGCGCCGCACGCGCAGGAAACACTCGAGGGTGTGCTCTGCGACCGATTCTTCCGGTTCGGGTTCGTAAAAGAGCGGCTCTTCGTGGTTGAGGTACTGCACCCAGTGGCCGACCGGTCGTCGGCTGTGTGGGCGATTGGTAGCCGTGTCCGCACTGTCTTGACTGCTGCTAGAGGCTTCGTCCTCAAGACTGTCGCTCTGGGCTGCTTCACCAGGCGCTCCGAGCGCTGGCGGCGTGGTCGGCTCGTTCACGATCTGCTTGGACGCACTCGCCACAATCTTTTCAAACTTCTGGTGCTCGAGAAGAGATGCCTGCAACGCCTGGCGCTCGTCCAACAGCTCTTCTTTCACGCGCACCGCGTCGACAAACATCTTGCGTAGCTCGTCCACAGTCAGCGCCGCTGCTGCATTCCGTGGCGGCGCTCCGACTCGGTCGTCGCGTAGGCGAAGCTCCCAGAGCCTTTGCTTGAGAAGCGTTTTGAGCTGGCGCTGCTCCTTCTCGAGCGCGCCCATGCGCGAGCGCTTGCGCTCCCGGCAGCGCTGCATGGCCTGGCGGTGGCGCAGCCGCTTGGCCGCGGCCGCGGCATCCACCGACGGCCCGGGCTCGACGTTTTCTTGCTCTTCTTCGCCGTCGTCTTCCTCGTCATTGGAGTTTGGCTTGTCGTCGTGTGCGCTACGAGCCGCCTCCGAACGCCGCGCCGGCGGCACCATGTCCGCCACGACCTCGTCGATCGTACGCGCGACGAGCTCGTCGTCCCACTCCTCAGCGGCGCCCACTGCCGCGACGCGCGCGGCGAGCCGGGTGAAGTCGTCACTCCCCATGGTGTCCACTCGATCGCTGGTGACGAGCGAGGCCATGGGGCAGAGAACGTTCCGGTCGCGCCAGGGAACGGTTCTGATCCTTGAGAACAAAAAAACTCCCACCAAAACTGTTCCGGACGCTCTAAATGAGCGTTTTCGACTGCTCCCGTGCTGAGTAACCACTACCCAAGGTGCCGATGCCGAGCGACGAAGCCGCCGGATCCTTCCCCGATCGCCGCGGATCGGAGCCGCCGTCGTGTTGCGGCTGCTTCTTTGAGCCCGCTGCCCAAAATGACACCTTGTACTCTTGTGTTCGAAAAAAAAAGAGTCGCCAAATCACAGTATTCCCCTGTGAATCCGTTTAGGGGTAGGTGCATTGGTGGCTTTCCCACAGTGGACCGACGAGCCATTCCTTCCACTGGCCTCCACGTAGGTTTGTCGCAGTGGCGATTGATGGGACGCCTCGGTCTCCTCTCGGCCATGGGAACGACTGGCGTCCAATGCGCCCCATTCGCGTGGAGAGAAGATTTGAGATAGAATGGAAGATCCCGAAGGAGACTGGGTCCACCACTGTGATGGCAACGAGCACGCAGGGCCGAGTGAGTCAACTCGTGAGAGCCCCTTCCCCCCCTGTCCATCCATCCGCCACCGATCCTCACTGCACCGAGTTGACAAGGCTGCAGCGGCCGCCACGGTGCTGCGTTTTGGTGGGGGTGGTAGCTCTTGATCTCTTGTTCCAGCAGCTCATGTAGCCATGTCGGGGATTCTCAGATGGCTTCACTTTTTTTCGTGGCTCGCAACTCACGCGCCGCGTGATGACCACGGCCGACACAAGATTGCCACGCGGCAAGTGTAAATAATTTCACGCATTCTAGTTGTTGTATTATTGATCGTTTTATAATGGGGGACCGGGGCTCGGCCACGGCAAGGGTACACGAAACGAACATTCAAACGCACTTCCACACACTCGTCTCGACGATCCGCTCGCGCACGCGCTTGAGCGTGCCGTGGAACTTGTCATGGACCGCGATCGCCTCTTCCAGGGCCTCGTTCTCGTCGAGGATGCCCTCGATCTGCATCACGGCGTGCGCAAACGCTCGGCGCAGCATGGTCGCACGGTCTGTAAGACCCAGCAAGTCATCCACGGACGGCGGCTGGCTCGCGGCGCGGCGCCTGAACGCGCGCAGCTTGTCGTTCAGCTCCTTTTGGAGCTGGAGCTCTTGTTCCTCCAGCACGGCGATCTTGGCCTTTTTGCGCTGGCGGAATCGCACCATGGCCTCGCGGTGCTTGAGCTGGCGGCGTGTGAGCTTGCGCGGCGGCGCCTTGCCACCCGCGGTGGGTGTCTCGGCGCCGTCGTCGCTGTTGCTCAGCATCTCCACCAGCTCCTCGCGGGTCTCCTTGGCCACAGCCTGCTTGTCCACGAGCTCGAACGACGGCACGAGGTCCTCGACGTCCACGCGCTTGAAGAGATCCGTGGTCGTGTCCAGCGCAGTCTCGAGCGATGCTGAGTTGATCAGCGACTCCATGAGCGCGACCGATTCCAAGGCGATCATGAGCGGCTGGAAGATGCAGGCAGGGGAGGGGCGCCACGATGGTCTCACTTGAGAGAGAGTGGATGCGTGCGGTGCCGCGCAGGTGTGGGAATGACATCCCCCCGGCGTTAGTCCTTCCCTCCTCCACCTGTGCATGCATGCGCTGAGACAGAGAGACACGGCCATTGGGGGCCAGTCGTGGGGTGTGTCATGTGCCCATCGCCAGTGTCACCGCGCGGTGGCGTGTCCGTTCCCCCCTTTGGAATCCAACGAAACGACGAGTGCCGCACTCCCACTCTTCGCCCTCGTCGCATGGTCCGGATTTCTACAGGGGCGGCGTTGATTGGACCACGCAACGCGAGTGGCCCAATCACCACGCGGCGTGTAGGGGAGCCCGGCTGGGGAGATGAGATGGAGAGCCCTGGCAGGCCCGTGTCACACATCGCCCCGTCGGGCTGTGGTGCTGGGCATGACTCACTCACCTCGGCTCGCTGGCGAGCAATCGAACGTCGCACGAGAGGAACCCATCGGAACCGGCTCGGGAATCTCAGGACGTGGAGCTCCATGGTGAACGCGCCGATCCAATTGTCCCTCTGAGAGACGCAGCGCAGCCACCGACGGCGACCGCGTCACCACAACCCGCGACGCGGCGACGCCAAGGGCTTGGATGGCTACACTTGGCGGTCTCCGTTAAAGAGCAGCCACCGCCTTGGAGGTTGGCGCCGCCAACGGGAAGGCGACACCGAGATCCCAAGAGGAAAAGCCGCGACGACGGGTTGGAGCAACCCTCGCCGGAGGTGATCCGTGGGGGCTGTTGGGTGGATAGATTCCCAGGCACGTGAGAGAGCGGACATGGCTCCGTTGGAAAGACACAAGAGCACCCCATGCGTCACCACGGTACGCGTTTCGTGGAGGACGCGTGCGAACCCACGCCTCCCACCGCCGTGTTTCTCCAAACAGATCTCCACTCATCTGTGCGATGACCGTGAGTGGGTCTTCCTCAAGCAACTGCCTCGACTGGATTCCG
Organism: Pythium rishiriense; assembly: GCA_023335895.1. NCBI lineage: Eukaryota > Oomycota > Peronosporomycetes > Pythiales > Pythiaceae > Pythium > Pythium rishiriense. The sequence continues at coordinate 27,124 of JAADVT010000407.1, forward strand.
GTCCCTTCCCCCATCGATCGCCATTCTGTTCTCTCTCCTTTCCTCCAAACCATCCCCATGGCCAGCGAGCGACCCACTGCCAACCATGGTCGATGGTGGATAACTTTTCCGTCCCGGCCCCGTCAACAGGCGTGGAGATCCGGAGACGGATTACACACGGAACTCAGCAAACTAGCCAACCCGCGGCCGCGACGACAGCGGCACATCCCCCTTATCAGGGCGTTGTTTGTGTCTCAGACGCTCCTGTCATTTGGCAGCTGAGACCGAAAAGCCCCCATCCGTGACGACTCGCTCGAAAATCCAGTACGGGGGAGATGGAGGGAGGACCGTTCCAGGCCGTCGTCGAAAGGGAAGGCCACCGCCACTCGTTTCTCTCCAGTCGATGGGACTAGGGAGCGTCGTCTGCAGCGATACGTCGCCCTCCATGGTGGTGAGGAGGACGGTGCCATGTACTGTAATACAGGAGGAAGATGGATCGCATGCGGCTATCCGGGTGCCTGGATTGCTCTCCGAACTGAAAACAGATAAATCTAGGGACGGAAACAGAGAGACACCTTCCTCTCTCTCTCTCTCACTCTGCCTCCCAACGCGGTGGGTCTCTGGCTCCTCCACTCTCACCTGAGAAATGGCTGTTCTGTTGTGGTCAGGTGACTACCAACACGCTGATTGAGCAACCAGCCGAGGCGCTGTCCGGTGTCCGGTCCAAAGCCCACACTCACTGCCTTGACAGAGGCAACGGCTCATCACGGTGCCTCGCCTGATCCGTCGGCTTCCACCCTCCACGCGCGG
>JAADVT010000408.1:0-27863 GCA_023335895.1 Pythium rishiriense
AGTACCTTGCGAAGATCGCCGAGTTCGTGAAGGAGCGCGGTGGCGACGAGCCGGTGATTCCTTTCAGCTGCGAGTTCGAGCAGGAGCTCCAGGACCTTGAGGCCTCGGGTCAGCTCGAAGCTTACTTGAAGGAGAACCCGAACAACAAGACGGTGCTCAACCGCATCCTGAAGATGGGATACCACGCGCTTGGTCTCATCCACTTCTTCACTGCGGGCAAGGACGAAGTGCGTGGCTGGACGATCCGTAAGGGTCGTCTGGCACCGCAGGCTGCCGGTGTCATTCACACGGATTTCGAGCGTGGCTTCATCAAGGCCGAGGTCCAGGCGTTTGCCGACCTCAAAGAATGTAAGTGGTGGTTCGCGTTCGTTGATCCTGCATACTGCGTCACTAAAATGATTCGGTTTTGTCTTGCTTTCCAGTGGGCTCTGAGGATGCCGTGAAGAAGGCCGGCAAGCTGAAGATGCAGGGCAAGAACTACGAGGTCCAGGATGGCGACGTCATCTTCTTCAAGTTCAACACCTAAGCACTATCAGCAAGTCGCGATCCGCCCAAAGGAGTGGATTGCCGACCCGTAACTAGTGTCAGCGTGCCGCAACATGTTCACTCTACCGAAAACGATTCCTTTTTCACTCGTGCTCCGTGTGTGGCTCAGATTGTCGAATTAGCCTAGGCTTGTCCATCCAGGTTACACCGTGGAGGTTACGCTATGAGGCTCCTATCCGTCGACCACGTTCCTAACATGATCCGGCCTTGGCTCAAATTCGGCGCGGAAAACAGTTTCAAAATGGAAGGAATGGAGTTTGATCGCGGGCGACGCTTTGCGGGTCGAGTGAATGCTGGTCGCGGCGGCTGGTCTCCGCGACCCCTGGCGCGCCGAGTGACCTGAGGGAAATGAACGGGCGCTCGCTCGCCCACTGCTTCTTCCGCCGAAACGACGCCCCGCCACACGGGAGCCCCACACGCGACGGCGCCGAGCGCGCCACTGGGATCCAAGTGGGGGACGAAAAGCCGACAGAGCTGTACACGCTGTGATCTTGTGTGTGATCCCCCTCAGCGACCATGGTGCGTGCGACGGGTTTTTTGTTGGTTGCCCGTTTGTTTGTGTGTTCCCCGTCATGCTGATGTTCGTCCCTATAGCCGATCGGGTTCGGCGCCGAGCCCGAGATGACATGGCTCGCACCCAAGCAGGGCGGCGATATCCCTGTGAAGCGGTCGGGCCACTCGTTTACACTCAAGAGCTCGGACACGGAGACCTGCGTGTACATGTTTGGCGGCTGTGACCACAAGTCGCCCCCGGGACCGACCAACGACCTCTTCAAGCTCGACGTCAACAACGGCGCGTACTCGTGGTCCAAAGTGATCCCCAGCGCGAACGGCCCCGAAGACTTGCCGCCACCGCGCTGGCGCCACTCGGTCGTTCTATTCGAGAAGAAGCTGATCATCTTTGGCGGGTTCGCCGCCGAGAAGCGCATGAACGACGTGTGGGTCTTTGACACTGAGCTGCGCATTTGGGAGCAGCAGCACGCCCACGGATTCTGGGAGGGCTTGCCACAGTGTCGTGGCGCTCACAGTGCAACGCTGGTCGGCGACAAGATGTACGTGTTTGGCGGCTACGGCGGAAACGGCTACGGGCGCACGGACTTCAACGATCTCCACGCTCTTGATCTCGTGCATTGGCGGTGGGAAGAGATTCAAACGGAAGGCGAAAAACCTGAACCTCGATCGGGCCACCAGACCTGTCTCGTCGGCAATAAGCTGTTCGTGATCGGAGGGTGGAATTCCTTCAAGCAGTTTCAAGATATTTGCGTGTGCGATCTGACGACCAAGAAATGGAGCATGCTGGAACTGCAGCTCCCGTCTCCTACGTGGAACCACACATGTGTCAGCGTAGCAGCCGTGCCACACTGGAAGGTGTTCATGTTCGGCGGTAACAGTGGAGATCTCGCCGAGTCTGGGACCGCTCAAGGCATGTATTTGAACTCTGTGCTCGTCCTCGACACGGGCTCGATGTCGTGGCAGTCGCCACCGGTCCGTGGAGACGCCCCGATCCCGCGTGCCGATACAAACATGGTCTTCGACAAGAATACCAACTACATGATCTTCTTCGGCGGCTGGGCAAATCGTTGGTTCAACGATCTCCATGTGCTGAACGCCAGTGAAGTCGTTGGCCCGCCGTACGCGGTGTCGGCTATCGAGCCTACCATGGGTCCAATCACGGGGAACGCCAAGGTCAAGGTCCACGGCTACAACTTCGTCGGTCAGAATGCTACCCTTCGCTTCGCGGTCTCGAAAGGATTCGTCGACGTACAAGGCACTGTGCTCAACTCATCTGTGATTCAAGCGACAGCTCCGAGCTTCGAAAAGTACGGTCCATTACACGCAGAAGTGCGAGCATCGTTATCTGGTATGCCTTACACAAACGTATCAGCGGCATATAAGTTCCACTCAGTCACTGCTGCCCCGAAGTCACTTGCGTTTGGACCGTGCCTAATCTCAGCGTTGAGTGGCATGTGTCTTGCCGAGTACCCTACGACTTTTATGATCCAGTGTCGCGACAAAGATGATTTGCCCCGTGACTGCGGTGGTGATGAGTTCACTATCGTTTTAAGGAGCACGGATGAATCTTTGAAGGGAGACGACATTGTTGAGCTGGCTGTCACATCAATTGTGGACAAGAACAATGGCACCTACGTGGTGACATTCACCGCGCCAAAACCCGGAAAGTACCAGGTATCCGTTGATTTTAACGGAACATTCGCCGGTATTGCAGGACCATTGCGTGGGTCGCCGTTTACGATGGTGTTTCAGCCCGTCACAGAAGAGAACAAGGCAAAATGTATGCCACCACTTGCCGGTGAGAAGGATCTGGATTCAGCTGGTATGATCAACATGGTCATGAATAGCATGAGAACGCGAAACAGCGAATTCCGTCGCATCTTGATAGACTTGAAAAAGGATATACCGAGCAACGAAGCGGACGGACTTGAGACGTTGAGGAAGGTCAAAGAGATAATTAAGAAGCTGGATGTCGAGACGGAAAGCAACATGCTCGTCATGGACCAAGTTCGTGAAATGTTCACCCACGTGAAAAAGAATGGTGGCCATGTTGACAAAGAACTTGTCGAGATCGAAAACATGGACAAACTATTCGTTGACGTACAGAAGCAAGTTCCAGTCACGGAGCAGCGCATTCAGGAACCGACTCGAATCTTCAGCGAGAAAACAGAAGATCGTATCGTCAACTACGAGAAGACCATTGCCAAGAAGATGGAGTCCCTCAAATCACTCGACTTCTGGTCGTACAAGCTCGAGCCTGAGAAGGCCCTTGAAAAGATCGAAAGCTACATCGTGGACTGGGAAATGGAGATGAAAAAGAGCGAGGAAAACACAAGGTTGTGTGCAATTTTCGGCTTTCCACAGCTCATGAACGAGTCCTTGCGCATGATGGGACTCATGCGTGCCGACGTCGAAGCAGTCAAGACAGTGTGGGGCCTCATTCGACGGACCAAGGCATTCTTTCAAAATACGAGCCAGATCCTCTTCAAACAGGTTGACGTGAATTCACTCCAAATCGAGATTCAATCAACTTTAAAGGAGCTGAAGAAGATCCCGAAGGAAATCCAGTGGAGCGATGCCTATCAAACGATTCTCAAGGAGTGCCAGTCCTTCGATAAGACTCACCCACTGATTCGGTGCGTATCCTCCAGCTACATGCGACCGCGTCACTGGAAGCGAATCATGGCCAAGACGGGTGACTTTCCCACTCCTGATGAAGACCCTGAACAACGACTCGGTCTGATCTTGAGCAAGAACTTGCACAACTTTAGCTCAGATATCACTGAAATCTGTTACGAGGCCGAGAAAGAGCAAGAGTTGGAGCTCCGCCTGATCGAGCTCGAGGGTATCTGGGCTGAAGTAAACTGGGAGATGACGCCTTACAACCCACAGGCACCAGAAGAAGAGATTGTCCCACTGCTTAAGGTTTCGGAGGAAAATTTTGAGCTCCTAGAGACGCATCAAATTGATGTGCAAGGTATGAGTGCCTCACCTTACCAGTCAGAGTTCGAGCCGCGAGTCGCAAGTCTGCAGATAGGACTTTCATCCATCAACGAAGTCGTCGTGCTTGTTGGAGATATTCAGCGATCGTGGAGTTATCTCGAGCCGCTCTTCATCCAGTCAGAAGAAGTCAAAAAGCAATTACCTGAACTGACCGCAGATTTCGAGGATATCGATGTCGACGTTCGCAAAATCTTGAAAAAGGCGTGGAAAACGTTTAATGTCCGTATGGCGTGTACCGAGTCAGGACTAATCAAGAAGCTCGAACAGATCGTTGAAAAACTCGAGTTGTGCAAGCATCGCCTGAAGGAGTTCCTCGATGGCCGTCGGCGTCAATTCCCTCGGTTCTACTTCATGTCAGAAGCTGATTTGCTCGACATTCTGTCCAACGGTTCACATCCAGATCGGATCATGGTGCACTGTTCCAAGATTTACCTTGCGACGAAGACCCTCACGCTAGTCGACCGTGGCCCAGGAGAGCGACCCATGGCGACACAGTTCGTGTCTGGCGTAGGTAAAGAGACTGTCGAGTTCCACGAACCGCCCGTTCTCGATGGCGAAGCCGAAATCTACCTCGAAACCGTCATGCGTGCCATGCGATTGACGCTCTTTAGACACATTGAACGGTCCTTGGTCGCGTACACTGAAATGCCTCGAGTGGAGTGGATCAACTACCTGAACCCCGCGACCGGGCGACCGATTGATGCTGCACAAATTATTTTGCTCGCTGCTGGAGTGCATTACGTGCAGGAAGTCGAGCGCTCATTCCGTGCAATGACCGAACAAGGTGACAAAGATGCGCTCAAAGCGTACAACAAGCTGCAGGAGAAGCAACTCGAAGACTTGATCAAGCTCACACAGAGCGATATTTCGTCTGAGGAGCGGCAACGTGTCATGGTGCTCATCACAATGGACGCTCATGGACGAGATATCGTTGCAGGCATGATTCGCGCTGGTGTTGACGATGCGACCTCGTTCCAGTGGCAATCGCAGCTGAAGCACTATTTCTCGCCTGTTCAAGGCTCCTTCAAGAAGCGCGACATGAACTTTCGCGGCATCAACAATTCGCGCGCGCAAATTCTGATTTGTGACGCTGGTATTCCGTACGATTACGAATATCTCGGAAACGGTCCTCGTCTCGTTATTACGCCCTTGACAGATCGAATCTATGTCACTGCCACACAGGCTCTGAACTTACAGATGGGCTGCGCTCCCGCTGGCCCTGCCGGTACGGGGAAGACTGAAACCACGAAGGATCTAGCCAACGCCTTGGGCAAAGTCTGCTATGTGTTCAATTGTTCACCGGAGATGGATTTCAAAAGTTTGGGCAACATTTTCAAGGGCTTGGCGTCTTCCGGGTCGTGGGGTTGTTTTGACGAGTTCAACCGTCTTGTTCCCGAAGTGTTGTCGGTGTGCTCAGTCCAGTTCAAGGCTGTCTGTGACGCATGCAAAGCCGATGATGAGAAGTTCATTTTGGAGAATGACGAAGTCATGTTGGATCCGACGGTCGGTGCCTTCATCACCATGAACCCGGGTTATCTTGGTCGTTCGGAATTGCCTGAAGGATTAAAAGCACTTTTCCGCCCCATGACCGTCATGGTGCCTGATTTGGTACTTATCTGTGAAAACATGTTGATGGCAGAAGGATTTACGCAAGCGAAAATCCTGGCGTCTAAATTCTATGGCTTGTACTCGTTGCTCGGGCAACTCCTCTCCAAACAGCTCCACTACGATTGGGGCCTCCGTGCTGTCAAGTCCGTATTGTGTGTTGCCGGTGCATTCAAGCGTGCTGAACCTGATATTCCAGAAATCGATTTGCTCATGCGAGCGCTTCGTGATTTCAATATCCCGAAGATCGTCGCCGAAGACCTTGTCATTTTCTTTGGCCTGCTTGGCGATCTATTTCCCCGTGATTCCCCGAACGTTGACGTTCGAAACGATCCCCCACGAAAGCGAGACATGGAGCTTGAGTCAATGGTGCAAGGTGCTTCTGAAGCTGTTGGCAACTCTCCGCGACCGGAGTTCATGCTCAAGGTCGTGCAGCTCTCCGAACTACTCGCAATCCGTCATTGTGTCTTCGTTATGGGCCCTCCATCTTCAGGAAAAACGGAAACGTGGAAAACGCTCAAAAAGGCTCGAGAGATCATGGGTACACCAATGGAAGTTCAGGATCTCAATCCCAAGTCTGTGAGCACGAACGAACTGTACGGGTACATCGTACTCAAGACACGAGAGTGGAAAGATGGTTTGCTTTCGCGTATCATGCGTGATCTGGGCTCTCGTCGGCGTGACAACGGCGATGAGGACAACAACCCGAAATGGATTATTCTTGACGGTGATCTCGATGCCAACTGGATTGAATCGATGAACTCGGTCATGGACGACAACCGCATGCTCACACTGGCGTCCAATGAACGCATTCCGTTGAAGCCACATATGCGCATGATTTTCGAGATCCGAGATCTTGTATACGCAACTCCGGCTACCGTGTCTCGCGCCGGTATTTTGTATATCTCGACATCAGAAGGTTACCAATGGCGTTGCATGATCGACTCGTGGCTCAACGTGCATTGCCAGGCTCCAATCGACCATCGATTGAAAAAGATGCAGTTCACACCTGATACCCGCGCGAAGTTTCAGGGCTTGTTCGACCAGTACATCGAGCCAACGCTCAAGTTTTTCAAGAAAAAGCTAGTGCCAATCGTTCCTGTCGAGGACACAACCCTTGTAACCAACTTGCTCAACATGATCGACTGCTTGCTCACGGTTCAAGTTCTCGAGGACTTCACGGTGATGCAGAACACGTTCGTGTTCTGTTGTGTCTGGGCGTTTGGATCGATCTTGACTATGAGTGACGACGGAACTGACTACTCGGCCGAGTTCAGCAACTGGTGGAAGAATCAGTGGAAGGACGTGAAGCTCGTCGCATCGGCGAGTAACACAGTGTTCGATTTCTGGCTGGATCCCGAATCCTCCAAATTCAGTTCGTGGTCCAAATCACCGTACTTTTACACCGAGACGTACAAGTCGCCGAGTCCTATCAACCAAATTACTGTGCCAACGACGGAGACCGCGTCGATTGCGTTCTGGCTGGAAAGCTTGATCAATAAGAGCGTCCCTGTCATGGTGTGCGGTCCTGCTGGTACGGGTAAAACGCAGAACATTGTCGGTATGCTGAAGAAACTGAGCAAAGATGAGGCGACAGCTGCCTTCCGATATTGTACGATCAACTTTAACTTTTACACAACATCAGGCATCCTTCAGCAGGCAATGTTCGGTCAGCTCGAGCGCAAGACGGGTGTGAACCTTGGCCCTCCTGGAAAAGCCAAGCTCATCTACTTTATGGATGACCTGAACCTTCCGGAGGTGGATCCGTACAACACCCAAAGCGCAATTTCGCTGTTACGGCAGGTGATGGAGTACAAGCACTGGTTTGATCGTGCCAAGCTACAGAACCAGAACATCCTGAGCTGCCAATATGTCGCTGGGATGAACCCGACGGCTGGTTCATTCTTGATCGATCCTCGCCTGCAACGCCACTTTTGCACGTTTGCGATGGGTATGCCAGAAGCTCCTAGTCTCGTGACAATCTACGAGACATTTTTGGGCGGGCATCTGTCCACTTTCAGCGACGAGCTCAGCAATGTCCAATTCTCCAACGCCCTAATCAAGGCTGCTTTAGCGCTGCACAACTCGGTAGTGAACACGTTCCGGAAGACCGCGGCCAACTTCCACTATGAGTTCAACGTTCGCCATCTTTCGAACGTATTCCAAGGCCTCATCGCTTCAAAGAAGCAGCGCTTTACGTCGACGGAGAAGTTTATATTCCTGTGGCTGCATGAAAGTGAGCGTGTTTATGGTGACCGACTCGTTTGCAAGGCTGATATCGACAAATACAACCAATTGGTGCAGCTTCAAGTCAAGCGATCTTTCCCGGCGTGTAACACGAGTCGGTACTACGCGGCTGAAAACTCGTGGCCTCTTATCTTCTGCCACTTTACAAAGGATGGTGATCCCGAGTATGACCAAATCACAGGCACGAATCTGGACGATCTCAAGCTCAACCTGCAGGCTCAACTCCGAGACTACAACAACAATGAGAACAACACAGCCATGCACCTGGATCTTTTCGACGACGCAGTGAAGCATGTCGCTCGTATTGTCCGCATCCTGCGGAACGAAAGTGGCCACGCCTTGTTAGTAGGTGTTGGCGGCTCTGGTAAGCGTTCGCTCGCACGTTTGGCGAGCCACATCTGCGGTTTCACAGTTCGACAAATTACAATCAGTTCCAAGTACGGTGAAAACGAATTCAAGGAAGATTTGCGCAAAATGCACATGGCAGTTGTCGACATGCTTTCCCGAAACGAAGAAGAGGGCGGCGTTGTGTTCATGTTGACGGATTCACAGATTACCAACGAGAAGTTCTTGATCTACCTCAACGATCTATTGGCGTCCGGTGAGATCCCGGACCTGTTTGCGATGGAAGACGTCGACAATATTGTGAACTTGCTCTCACCTGTTGCGGGTACAAAGGATCGGAAGGAAGTCATCAAGTTCTACCAGGCGGAGATCCGCAAGCGTCTCCATCTCTGCCTTTGCTTCTCACCAGTGGGAGATGATTTCCGCAACCGAGCGCGCAAATTTCCAGCACTTGTGAACTGTACAGTGATCGATTGGTTCCAACCTTGGCCCAAGGAAGCGCTCTTATCTGTCGGCAAAGAGAAGCTTAAAGAAATCGCGGATCTGCTCGGCGACGATAACACACGAGCAGGAATCGAAAACTTCATGCCATTCTCTGTGCAGTCAGTCAACCAATGCGCTGAGCGCTTCTTTCAGGTAGAGCGACGGTACGTGTACACAACCCCGAAGTCCTACCTCGAGTTGCTGCAGCTATATAAGAAGATTCTCCAAAAGAAGTTTAAAGAGTATAGCGGTGCGATCGACCGTCTGGATAAAGGTCTACAGAAACTAAAAGAGACGGGAGAAACAGTGGCACGGTTGGAGGTCGAGCTGAAAGGGAAGCTCGAAGCTGCTGAGGACAAAAAAGCAGTCGCATCAAGCATTTCCGAAGCTGTCAACAAAGAAAAAGCAAATGTCGAGATCGAAAGCAAAAAAGCAAGTGATGAAGCTGCCAAGTGTGCCATCATCCAAGCTGAAGTCACTGAGAAGCAACGCTCCACAATGGAAGACTTGGCGAAGGCCGAACCTGCTGTTCAGCAAGCTATGGAAGCCTTGGACTCCCTCAATAAGAAAGATCTGGGCGAGTGTAAGACCATGTCTAAACCTCCGTTTGGTGTCGACGACATTTTTGCGGCGACAATGGTTCTGCTTGCCGGTGTGCATCCGAACGTACAAGTCTCCAAGACAGGAAAGGTAAAGGATACCAAGTGGGATACAGTCAAAAAGCAATTGTTGGGCAACATCCCAGAGTACATTGACTACTTAATCAATTTCAAGCAAGTTGTCGACGATGGCAAAGTTCCAGTCATGAACTGGAAAGAAGTGCGCGAGTTTCTCGAAAAAGAGCACTTCAATTACGAAATCATTCTCACGAAGAACAAAGCTGCGGCCGGTCTCTGTTCGTGGGTCGTTAACATTGTGATGTACTACGATATCCTTGTCACGGTCGAGCCGAAGCGCCAAGCACTTGCTGCCGCAAACGCCGAGTTAGAAGCTGCCAACAAGCGCCTCGGAGAGGTGACTCAATTGGTCGCGGAGTTGCAAGAGAAGCTCGACAAGCTGCTGGCGGAAGCTGCTGCTGCCGAGCGCGAAAAGGAAGATGCCATCAACTCGGTGGAGCAAGGCAACCGAAAGATGAAGCTCGCCGGAAAGCTGACCAACGACCTGTCCAGCGAAAACGTCCGATGGGCGATCAACGTTGACAAGCTGCAACAAGAGAAGAGTCTCTTGGTGGGTGACGTGCTCTTGGCATCTGCCTTCATCTCGTACATCGGTCCGTTCACCAAGCCGTTCCGCGATGAACTGATCAACAAGCACTGGGTTCCGTACTTGCGCAAGGCTGCCAACGGAGAGAGCATTGCGATGTCCGAAGAGGCGAACCCGTTGGCAATTTTGACAAACGATGCGCAGATCGCCGAGTGGAACACGCAAAAGCTTCCGGCTGACCGTGTTTCTACCGAGAACGGCGCAATCGTGTGCACGACTGTCTCAATGGGTCGAAGACCACTTATTATTGATCCGCAGCTCCAAGCTATTGCTTGGATCCGTGAAATGGAAGCGAAGAGTCTGATCGTCGTGCGCGTCGGGCAGAAGATGTGGATCGAGCGACTGAAGACCGCGATCGGCTCGGACGGCGCTTTCCTGATTGAGAACTTGGGCGAGAAGATTGACCCTATCTTGGCGCCGGTGATCCAACGATCAACTTCTCGACGTGGTGCTCGCTACGAGATTCAGATTGGTGATGCCTCCGTTCCGTACAACGACAACTTTCGCTTGTACTTGCATACAAAACTTGGTAATCCTCACTATCCGCCGGAGATCCAAGCAGAATGTACGATCGTTAACTTCACGGTCACAATGTTGGGTCTCGAAGACCAACTGCTCAACCTCGTTGTCTCGAAGGAGAGAGCCGACTTGGCGGTGAAGCGTGAGCGATTGATTCAAGAACAAAACGAAGGTAAAATCGAGCTGAATCGGCTTGAAGACGTCATTCTGTCCGAGCTGGCAAATGCAGATGATGACATCACCAACAACCAGCCACTGATCACAATTCTCAGTGACACAAAGTTCAAGGCACAGCGCATCCAGAACAACATGGACCTCGCCAAGGTCACGCAAGTAAGCGTCAATTTGACGAGTGAGAAATACCGCAGCATCGCCGCGCGAGGCTCGTTGCTGTTTTTCCTCATGAGTGATATCAGCAAAGTGCATTCGTACTACATCTATTCGCTCGCCTCGTTCCAGCAGGTCTTTTTATCGGGCATCTCACGGGTTCCAATCCAACGAGATGACGCTCCGCCACCAGCCGAAGCCGACGCGTCCGCCGGCGCACCTGCTGCGGAAGGCGAGGAAGGCGCAGGCAGCGGGGATGTCGACGACTCTAGTCTCGATCTGACGGACGAGGAGATGGCAGCACGATGCCGTGTCCTTATGGACAGTATCACATCATGCGTGTTCAACTACGTGCGACGTGGTGTGTTTGAGCGGGACAAACTGACCGTCGCCACGATGCTTTGTCTAAAGATTCTGTTGAAAGACAATTTGCTGCTCGACAGTGAAGTAGAGGCGCTGCTGATTAGCAAGGCGCACCCGGACGCAGGCAATGCTGGCTCCGCATCGGAATGGCTCCCGGTTTCGATCTGGTCCAAGATCAAAGCCCTCGACACGATGAAATGCTTCGCGTCGCTGCCTGACTCCATCCAGAATGAGCCAGACGAGTGGCGCAAGTGGTTTGCGACCGAAGACGCCGAGCGTCAAAAGCTTCCCGGCGATTTTGTGAAACTTACACCTTTCCAGCGAATCATCTTACTACGCGCGATGCGTCCGGATCGTGTAACCAACGCCCTACGCACGTTTATTCTCGACTCGCTTGGAGAGGAGTACGTCACCCAGCCGCCATTCAATATGGAGGCAACCTACAACGAGACGACGTCTTCGATCCCCATCTTTTTCGTCTTGTTTCCTGGTGTGGATCCAACCCCATGGGTCGAGAACCTCGGTAAATCCAAGGGTGTCAGCCTGGAAAATGGCAATTTCATTAATATTTCAATGGGCCAAGGCCAAGAGGCATACGCGGGCGAAGCTGTCAAGCGGCTCAGCACTGACGGCGGGTGGATCATTTTGCAAAACGTCCACTTGATGCAGTCGTGGCTCCCGACCCTGGAGCGTCAGCTCGAAGAAATCGCGACAGAGGGGGCCCACGAGAGCTTTCGGTGCTTCATCTCAGCAGAACCGCCCCCGCTCCCAGATATGCTCAATATTCCCGAGTCGCTCATGCAGAGTTGTATCAAAGTCGCGAATGAGGCACCATCTGATATCCAGTCCAACTTGCGCCGCGCCTGGGCCAACTTTAGTGAAGACCGCATCCAGGCCTGCACGAAGCCGTCCGAGTTCAAGGCGTGTCTCTTCGCGTTGTGCTGGTTCCATGCGATCGTTCTCGGGCGAAAGCGATTCGGCCAGCAGGGGTGGTCGCGTGCGTACTCGTTCAATACTGGTGATCTGACGATTTGCGCCAACATTCTCCATTCGTACTTGGACAACAACGTCAACGTGCCTTGGGACGATCTTCGGTACATCTTTGGTGAGATCATGTACGGTGGACACATTACGGACTCGTGGGACCGTCGCACGAATAATACGTACCTCACAGTGCTCATCAACCCGGGTTTGCTGAACGGCATGGAACTCGGCCCTGGCTTCAAGTCTCCAAACTCGAACGAGTTTGCATTTGCCGATTACGCCAACTATATCGAAAAGAACATGGTACCAGAGTCGCCACCGCTCTTTGGCCTCCACCCGAACGCAGAAATTGGCTACTTGACGACAACATGTGAGACGCTGTGCTACACGATCGTGACGATCGGTGGCGGCTCGGGTGGTGGCGGTGAAGGTGGGTCGAACGACAAAACCTCGGTGCTGCGCAACGCAATCGACGACTTCGAAAACCGATGTCCGGAACATTTTGTCATGCTTGACATCATCGAAACGGCTACACCGTTGCTCACGGAGGAGCACGGTCCGTTCGTGGTCGTTGCATTGCAAGAGTGTTCGCGAATGAACGGGTTGCTGGAAGAGATCCGCACGTCACTCGGGGATCTCAAGAAAGGTCTCAATGGGCAGCTCAACATGTCCCAGGCCATGGAGGATCTCGCGACCGCGATCGGCCTGAACGAAGTGCCCGGCCGCAACCCGTTCTCGCAGTGTAAATGGGAGAAGAAGGCCTGGCCATCCAAAAAGTCGCTGAGTGGGTGGTTCACGGATATGATCAAGCGGTACGAGCAGTTGCGACACTGGACGACCGACTTCGTCACGCCGTTCTCGATCTGGCTGCCGGCCCTGTTCAATCCGACGGCCTACACGACCGCGTGTCTTCAGGTGACGTCGCGTAAGAAGTTCATGCCGCTCAACCAGATGACAGTCGAGACACACGTCTCGACGTTCCAAGACCCGTCGGCCGTGACATACTATCCGGACGACGGCGTGTTCGCGCACGGGCTCATTCTTGAGGGCGCGCGCTGGTCGACGCTGGACGAGATCACCGAAAAGTACCAAGTGGGCTCGTCACCATCGACCGAGTGCGGCGGCACCATCCTGGACAGCAACCCCAAGGAGCTCCTTTGGACAATGCCTGTGGTGTACATCAAGGCCGTGCAGACCAAGCCCAACTGGGAGCCAACGTCGGTCGGCTACCTGCGCCACGACCCCAACACGTACGAGTGTCCCGTGTACCTCACGCGGTTCCGCGGCCCCACGTACGTCTTCCTCGCGACGCTCCCGACAGACTGCGGGCGCGAAAAGTGGGTGCTCCGCGGCGTCGCGATCCTCTTCCAGGACGACAACTAGACCGTACGTACGACACGCGTTTCCATCTGTCTGTGTATACAACGATTACATTCCAAAGAGGTCCTGGGATTTACGGATGCGTTTGGGCATGCACGTGGCGGCGACGATGGCTGAGTCTATCCGGGCGGCAGCATCGTGCTGTCGACGTCGTCGTGGTCGTCCTGTAATAAGTGCTCGGTCGCGCCCTCAAACGTGAGCTCGCCGAGGTTCTCGCCCACGGTCGTGCTGCGCGCCATGGCGATGACGCCGCTGCGATGGATCTCCGTGATGCCCATGGGCTTGAGCAGCTCCAAAAAGGCTTCGATCCGGCCGGGCGTGCCGGCGAGCTGCACCATCACTTGGTGCGGGCGCACGTCAATGACCTTGGCGTCAAACAGGTTCGCGAGCTCCACGACCTCGGCCCGCGACCCGGCCTCTGTGTACAACAAACACCCCAATGACAATTTCATGAGCATTCCAGCAGCTCAAAAAAAAAAAAGAACACACCGCCAACGTACTGGTCGTGGACACCTTGGCGAGCATGAGGTCGCGCTCGACATAGTTCTTCTTGGAGTCGGCGCCGCTGCTGAGGATGTTGACGACGGCGACGTGGACCACGTCCTCGAGCTGCTTCTTCATGTTGACGACGCTCTGGTCCGTGCCGTTCACGACGACCGTCATCCGCGAGAGCTCCTCGACCTCGGTGCGGCCGACAACCAGACTGTCAATGTTGTATCCTGCGTGCCCACCCAACACAACATCCGTAAGACCTTGTAGAATGTTCTCCAGAGGAAAAAAATAATCCCAACAACAATAAAACGCACCACGCGCTGCAAACAAGTTGGCGATCTCGGCGAGGCACCCGGGCTGGTTCACGACGAGCGCGGCGATCACGTGGCGGCGGCTCACGGCGTGGGCCGTGCTCAGGAAGCGTGCGGTCGGGCGAGTGCGCGCCGCGGGCATGGCGGATCTCCGCGCCAGCGACGCGAGGACCTGTCGGCTGATCATGGCAGATGGCCTGGGTGTCGCGATCCAACAAGTTGGCGAATGCCGCCGGTGTGGTGTTGGCGACCGCGGAAATGTGGGCGTGAAGAGTTGCGCAAATCTGTCAGCCCCGATGGCAAGGTCGACACGCAAGTTTTATAACATCCAATCAAGCGACGCATAGAGAATTATTCCGCCAATCATGTTTGCTCCCTAGAGACTATTGGTTTCTCGATGTCACAAGACCCAGATACCATTGCGCAAACGGCGGCCATGTTGAAGCGGTCCTCGCTGCCAAGAAAAAGCTCCTGGCAAATCCACCAGCGTCTCGGAAAAACACGTTTCGTCGTGGAACATATCAGCTTGCTCCCCACAGAACCAACGCGCCAACACAAGAGTGAAAAGCAAGGTGGGGATTATGGATACAGAGAGAACGGTTCCAGTAGTGTCTCTCTCCCTGCTGGCGTCGAGTCTCACTGTGCCATGGCATCCAACAGCGGCACGTCCGCCTCCTCAGCGTAGTGCTCGACGTAGGCGCGCACCTTGGACGGCCACACGAGCCCCTTGACGAGAGTGAGCCCGCGTAGCGTCGAGAAGACCGCGAGGTCGTCGTAGCCCACGCCGGTCTCATTGACCAGGCGGTCCGAGAACATTAGGACGTCGAGCTCTTCGAGGTGTTGGTTGGCCTTGGCCAGCAGCTCTGGCGTCTGCTCGCGCAGCGCGTCCAACGAACCGACAAACTTCTCTTTGCCCTCGCGGTAGTAGTCACGCGATGCCTTGCGCGCGAGCTCGGCGAACGGCGTGGTCTCGACACGCGGGAAGATGAGGCGCAAAAAGTCCATAGTCGAGCGCTTGGTCCACGCGGCGAGATCCTCGCGGCCCGAGGCCTCACGGAGCAGCACGTCGCCGCCAAAGTGCTCGTCGACGTACTTGATGATGTCGCCGCTCTCCGCGAACGCGTTGCCCGACGGCAGCTGGAGGATCGGCGTCTGCTTGGCGCCCACGAGCCCGACGGGCGTCGCGACGTCGTGGAACGCGACGAACACGAGCTCGTGCTCGACGCGCTTGAGCCCCAAGATCGCGCGCACGCGCACGCAGAACGGGCAGTAGTCGTACACGAAAAGCTTGGGCAATGTCGTGGCGGCCATGGTTGGAGGGAGAGTTGTGGAGCGAGTTGCGAGAAGATTGCAAAGTGATGCTGTGAGTCCGTGACCAGTCCGTGGCATGTTGAGTGTGTACACCGCATGGGCTGAGCGTCGCGAGAATGCTGGTATTGTCGGTCCAGTGGGACAGCACTAGGCGCTCATCCCTGGTGAGTTGCCCACGAATCCCCCCGCTGCAAACATTGCATAATCCGGCCGTCATCTGACCAGCATTCTCCTTCCGTCCATGATGGACCGTCACACGTCGCAGGGCCCCAGAGACTGATGAATATACTAAATTTGGACATCATGTACTCCATATCCATATGCCACAGGACCCTCCGATCTTCCTTCTCGTTGCCCCAGAAGTTGAAGAGAGAAGGATACCGTCGTGATAAGCAAAGCCAAACGCCATGGTCGCGTCCTTCATCGCGTCCTTCGCGACGGCGGTGCTGCTCACGAGCGTAGGTGCCAATGCCCTCAAGACCTCTGTGTACGAGGCCTCGCTGGTCGACCTCGCGGGGCTCGCGGGGCCCTCGCGACAGCCCGTGGACCGCTCCGCCGTGGATATCGAGGCGCTGCTCGCCAACATGGTACGTTATGGAGTCCATTTTGCGACTACCACGTGTGCTCGTGGGGCTGAAATGGCATGTCGTGTTTGGTGGCTATATAGACGCTCCGCGAGAAGGTGGCGCAGATGACGCAGCTCGACATTTACTCGATGATGAACGGCGACGACCGCAACCCGGCGACCGCGCTCAACGTGCAGGTCGCGGAGACGTACGCGCGCCTGGGCATCGGCTCGATCCTCAACGCGCCGTTCCCGGGGCCGATTGACGGCGGCCGCACGGGCTGGAGCGCGCAGGAGTGGCACATGATCCTCGATCAACTCAAAGCCATCTACAAGACCCACAGCAAGACGCCAATGGTCTACGGGATCGACACGATCCACGGTGCCACGTATGTGCGCGGTGCGACACTCTTTGGGCAGCCACTGAGCGCCGCCGCATCGTTCAATCTCGAGCTCGTGCACCGCATGGGCGAGATCGAGGCCAAGGACACGCTCGCGGCCGGGATCCCGTGGGTCTTTAGCCCCGTGCTGGGTATCGCTGTGCAGCCCAAGTGGTCGCGCGTGTACGAAACGTTTGGTGAGGACCCGTATCTTGCCTCCCAGATGGGCGCGGCCATTATTCGCGGCATCCAGAGCTCGGGGCAGGTCGCGGCCTGCATGAAGCACTTCATCGGGTACTCGAACGTGATCGACGGGCTCGACCGCGCCGACAACGTCATCTCGGACTGGGACCTGGTCAACTACTTTGCGCCATCGTTTCTAGCGGCGACGCAAGCCGGCGTCAAGACGGCCATGGAAACGTACGTGTCGGTCAACGGCGAGCCCGTGATCGCGAGCCACAAGCTCCTCACTGGATTACTTCGCCACGACATGAACTTCACGGGCATGCTGGTCTCGGATTACTCAGAGATCGACCGCATGTTCTCGGAGCACCACTTAGTGCCGTCTGTGGACGACGCCGTGCGCGTGTCACTCAGCGAGACGTCACTGGATATGAATATGGGGCCCAATTACAACGACTTCTTTGCGACTGTTGAGCGACTTGTGGGTGGCGGCCAACTCGAGGAAAGTCGTCTGGACGAGTCAGTGCGCCGCATTCTCCAGCTCAAGCAAGATCTGGGTCTCTTCAAGGACCACTTGGATCCGCTGGCAGAAACATTACCACCGGACGATCCTGTGGGCAGCAAGGATGACCAAGCAGTGGCACTGGATCTCGCGCGTGAATCCATTGTGCTGCTCGAAAACAAGCAGGGCACGCTACCCATCAAGGGTATCAGTGGTACAAGCTTGTTTCTCACAGGGCCGCTCTCCAACAACAAAGGACTCATGTGTGGTGGCTGGTCGGTGTTTTGGTCTGGCTCGTCCAACTCGTCGCACTTCCCCAACGGCAAGACGCTTAAGGAAGCACTCAGCGAACGGGTTCCCAAGATGGACTTCCTTGAGGTTGTCGACGTGGATGGGAACTACAACCAAAATGACTATGATGCAGCCCTCCAAGTAGCAGCACGCAGTGAGTACACAATCGTGGCCCTCGGAGAGGGCAATTACGCTGAAAAGGGCGGTGATATCGCGGATCTCGCGCTGCCACGCGGCCAGCGAATGTACCTCGAGGCGTTGATCCGCGTCCCGACTACCAAGGTCATCGTCGTGCTCATCGCAGGGCGTCCTCGCACGCTCCAAGGTGCCCACAATGGCGCGTACGCTGTTCTCTCCAGCTTCCTGCCGTGCGAACAAGGCGGACAGGCGCTGGCCGAAGTGCTGTTGGGCGATGTTAGCCCCTCTGGGAAGTTGCCAATCACGTACCCTAAGCACAGCGGCAACACGATGCCGTACTTCCACCGCGTCAACACGGTGTGCGGTGACTGGAAGGAGTGCGAAGTGGAGTGGCCCTTTGGCTTTGGGCTCAGCTACACGCGATTCGAGTATTCGGATCTGACGCTGAACGCCACTCATGTCCATCCGGATGGAGTGGTTGGCGCGAGTGTGACGGTCACCAACAAGGGTGACCGCCCTGGCAGCGAGAGCGTGTTGCTTTTCATCTCACAAAAGTTCCGGCTCGCGTCCGTGCCCGAGACCAAGATGCTCAAGCAGTTCCAGAAGATCCGCCTCGCGCCGGGTGAGGTCAAGCAGGTCGCCTTCACGCTGACCATGGCTGATTGGGGCTACTACGAGCCGCAGATTGGGCGCGGCTTCCAGCGGCGAGTCGAAGTCGGCGAGTACGTCGTCTTATTCCAGCAGAGCCTCGCGGCCGGGGAAGGACAAGCGCTCGCTGGTGACTACAGCGGCGAGCCGGTCCTTCGCGACCTAGGCGGCCACACGGCAACGACGGCGACGACGACGACGACCGCTCGGGACGCGCGCCACTTCCAGACCCTCACGCAGTCGTTCTTCATTGTGGACTGATGAGGGAGCCCACCGCGACTGGCGTGCAGCGTGTGCAACGGCGGATGGGGCGTCGGCTTTGGAAGACAGATCGCTTCCCCACGCACGACGATTTCGCTGACGCCGTGTCAAGCGCAGGACTCGCCGGCGCTCGCGCAAGCGAGGGGCGATGTCGTGGGTGTGCCGAATCGCATGGCGTGCGTCTTATTCTTCCAGGCGACGGTTCACTCGTTTCCAAAAAGAAAGAAAAAAAATCGAACCGTGCTGACACAAAAAAAGAAGCCTCGCAGGGAAAAGCAAAGAAAGAAATGGGGAACAGCACCATACGGCTGTGAGACTTTCGATACATGACGTTGTTGCTTGTGCCGGGTTGGCCTTTGTGTTCTGGAACAGCGGTGTTCAGGGAGAGGACTGGTGGCCGATAGATAACTACTTACCTATCGCACAGTGCTTGCGCGTTGGGCTTCTGCAAGCGAAACGCACGCAAATCGGCCACGCGAGACGCCAACCAACGGCTTTGAGTCCGTTACATGGTGTGGGGAGGCTCCTCCATGTTACCAACTGAATGGCGCACGTCCCAACCTTTTCCGTACGGTATTATACGGGAATCCCATGTTGAAACTCAGGCGCACTTGAAGAGTGGTCACGTGGGCCGTGGAAGATCCATGGAAATCGTTGGGGACCTGCGTGGGGGTCGCTGGGCGTTACACTGGCCCTGTCGGTGTGACTGCTGAACACCTTAGTGTATCTGGGGCGAGGGGAATCCTGGAAATGTGCTGGCTTTTTTAGATGCAGTTCTATTGTTAGCGACCGCTCGCCAACGGCGCCGGCTGCCCTTATCGGCTCCCCACCCTCCACTGTGTGTGTGTGTGTGTGCGTGGGAGCGTCGCGCGTGCAAGGGGGAGCGAACCACCAAACGCACGCCGGCGGAGCTTTGCCTTTGAGGAGAGGAGCGGCACGCCGCCCAGCCGCAGGCTAAGAACCCTTTCCTTTTGTCGTTGGCGTGTCTAAGCTTAGACGAACCGACGGCCGCTCTCTGTCGTTCGAGCGCAGCGGGGCGCGAGGGCGCTGTCGCCAACAACGTTTGAAGTACGTGCGCATAAGAAATCGACCGACGCCGTCGCTTCTCGACCTTTGAACCACTCGGCCGCGATACGGACCCACAGGCGTGCCAGGCTCATTGTGGACTGCGCCGATCATTTTGTTCTTGCGCCCGACACGTAGCCCACCCCTCGAGCGTTGGATCCAAGGGCGCCGGCCCAGAACAAGCGACACAAATACTTGGGGACCCTCACACTGTCGGGAACAGAACGATCCCCGTCCAACGACAACACGCGCAAGGACGCGCGGCACCGGATTCTGGTCGAGACCTCCAAGCTGGGTTTCGCCGCAAGATCCAACGGACGCTTGTGCCCCCAACGAGGCATTTGTCCAACGCCTCTAACCCAACACGACCGACGATCCGGCGCCCGACGCCTCCCAAACCAACTTTTGTGTTTTCGACACTCGACGCCGAGTTCCACGTGGCGTCAGTTGTTCCACGATATCGGCCCTCAATGTTTGAGAAGATGACTGCGACCACGTCGTCTCTGCTTGGCGGCTGGTCCGAGACGCAGATCGTGCTGCTCGTGCTCGCACTCATGGTCGTGGGTGTCGCACTGCTCTCGTACTTTGTCATCGCACCCGAGTGCGAGAAGCGCTTCGAGAAGCAGTGCACGGCCATCGCCCACGAGTCGGCCCACCAGTGCGCCAAGGCCGGCGTGCGGCCACCCGGGGTGCTGCGCTGCCAGTCCAGCAAGCGCCTCCCCGTGGCGACGCCCAAAGCCAGCGAGCCTCGCACTCCGCAGCAGCCGCAGGACATGGAGGCCGCGTTCAGCGACGACGAGGCCAGCAGCACCGACTCGGAGCCGGTGGACGCGCTGCGCCGCACCCACAAATCCGTGGACCTGTCGCGCCGCCGCAAGAGCGAGAGCGACGCGCTCAAGCAGGCCAGCCTCAACAAGGCCGAGATGCTGCGTCGCCGCGTGTTGCTGCGCAAGCTCGAGGAGGAGATCCACGGGGCAATCGAAGAAACCAACGCCAAGGCCGGCATCCCGACGCCGCGCAAGCAGCGCTCGATGCGGCTGCTGCGTGGCGAGTCGCTGGGCTTTTCGGACGACCGCCTCAAAGAGATCCAGGAACACTCGGTGGACTGTACGACCGAGCTGCAGCTGCTGGCCAAGGCCAGCGACCCCAAGATCCTTAAGCGCGCACTCACGACGGTGCTCGACGTGCTCACGTACTACTCGTCCGAGGACCACCGCGACGTCAACAAGGTGACCGTGTTTTGCAATTCGCTGCTCAAGCACGACGGGCTCAACCACTTACGTGCGCTCGAAAGCGCCGACGACGCTGAGATGCGCTCGCTCGCCAACCAGATCATCGAAAAGGCCGTGCCCGCGATCTGGCACTAGCATCTCTCGTTCTCAAGAGACGCACGCTGGCGCTCTATCACGAGCTGTCGTGCTGTCGTGTTGTTTTTTTTCTTTTTCACCTCGCATCTCGTCCGTGACGGTGCGAGGATCGGACTCTCGGCTGTAAAATACCCTACTACCAACCCTCGCTTTCTGCGGCCCTCTCTCCCAAGCAAGACGCCCACACACAATGCCCCCCCGCGGCCGCAGCGGCCGGCCGACCGGGCTGTAGATCCCAAATTGACTAGTAAACGTATTAAGATATCCCCCCTTCTTTCGTGCCCCTTCTCAGCGATGTATCTCAGTCTTGGCGGATCTTGTCTCGGCTCAGCCCCGCCATGCCCATGCGCAGCATCACCTTGAGCGCGCCGCGCAGACTCAGACGCAGCAGCGAGCCGCCGCACAGAAACACGTTGCCAAACGTCGTCGGAACCGTCTTGATCGACCAGATCACGAGCGTCTGCGGCGTCGCGCTGCCGCGGCTCGTGTCCTTGACAAACTGCACAAAGCCCAGGTGGTCCTGGAGCGGCATGGGGCCAAACTTGACCAGCTTGTACAGAACCGACGGGATCGCGTCGTCGTCGAGGTCGCGCGGCTCGCCCGCCGAGAGGATCTCCTCGTGGATGCCCAGCGGCACGCGGCGCACGTGGCCCACCATACCACGCCCACGGCCGGGGCGCTCCTCGCCAATAGCCACTTTCTTCCACACGCGGTCGATGAACCTGTCAAACACCACGGCGGGCGCCGCCGGCACGAGCTGGGTCACGACGATCTCCTGGCCGTCGTTGTCGCTGTACCGCTCGAAGGCGTCCTCGTCGATGTACCTCGTCGCGCCGCTCATGGTGGGGGGGGAGAGAGCTCGTTGTCGGATGGTGGCTGTTCCCAAAATGTGGGCTCCCCATCGACAAGCGAAGGGGTTGCAAATCCAGATCACAACATGATTGGTCCAAATATGGAGAAGAAGGCAATTGGATTGGCTGGATTGTTGAATGATGGTTGGGAACCGTCATCATGGTGGATCTTCGTTGGTGAAGGTTGAAGTCCGCGCATCGGCGGATGACGGCCTTCGCTGGAGCTGAAGATGCACTGGACGCCCAGTTACGGATAGCGCAGGCCGCACGTGTTGGACGACTCGAAGGAAGCTTATGGTACCCTGCCCCACGGGATCAAAACCCGTGGTGTTGTTTAGGTTGTCCCAGACCATCGGAGGGCTCCAGCAAGCCAAGGCCAGACACGGACAGCGATTTCTGTCACATCTAGCGTCGACAGGATTGCTGAACGACGCCACCAACGGTGGACGGGATGTTTGATTTTTTTTCTGTATTTCGTACTTTACATCGAATTTCCAGGCTCGTCCAGAGAGACTGGAGGTTGGATGGTCAAAACAGGCATGGTCGAGTGATAATTCAAAAAAGACAGAGATTCCCCCACGAAAGGGTGTGCTACGAGGGTCCCCAAGCGAGTCGTGCTGAGTAGCCTCCAACTAGTGGTCGGCGTGGCTTTACCCCATGACGGCGTCCTTCTTCATGGCGCTCCGACGGCGACGCTGCACGATCGCGCCAAAGAACGTGAGGACGGCTGTACCGATCGTGGTGACCGCCGCGAGCGCACACCACGCGAACGGCGAAAGTCCGAGCATCAACTTGTCGCCGCCTCCTTGCACGACGAGCTTCGCGGCTCCCTTGCTGGCGCCGAGAGGGATGACAGGGAAAATGCTGAGGCCGCAGTTGATTTTCGAGTCGGCCTTAATACGCATAAAGCCCTTCTCGCCCCACGAAAAGCCGTACGAGTTCTTGACAATCCAGTACTCTGTCGAATCCTCTTTGCCGTACCCGACGAGCACGATCGCGTGGTCCACCTTGGAGCTGTCCGAGAAGTCGCCGTTGTTCGGGCACTCGTAAATGCCGCCCTTGTAGTCCTTGAACGTGCTGCCCGAGTTGATCGCCACTGAGATGGGTTGTTTCTGGAGCGCGAGCTTGAGAAGCGTTGTCGAGTCCGAGGCCTGGCTACAGTCCTTGCCGACAGCCTGGGACCAGTCCGAGATCGTGGCCGAGGCGTTCTCACTCGTGTGGACGCAGCTCTTGTTGCGCTCAGCCTCGGACTTGGGGGCGTGGGTCGCCGTGGACTGGAAACCCGGCACAAGCGTGAGGTCGGTCGTCGTCTCCGTGTATGGGAGCACGAGTTCGCTGAGTAAACCGAGCTGGAGGATCGCGGCGTCGGCAAACGCGCCGTGGGTCATACCACCGTCGCAGCCGTTGTTCTGCGACGCCCACTTCATCTCCTTCAGCAGCCACGACGAGCCCGAGACCCCCTTCTCGGCCCAGCAGTACTGGAACGTCGCCGTCATCTCGCGGCGCGAGCAGTCCAAAAACTGCTGCGGCGAGAGCGCGAGCGGCGACGTGTCCGAGTTTACGGCCACCGCCGTCTCGATCGCGTCACTCGCCGCGAACGCCCAGCACGAGCCGCACTTGTTTTGGCTCTTGACGGGCGTACACACGTTCTTCTTGAGCGGGTTGTCGGTCGTGCACCAGTCGAGCGCGTCCGGGATCGAGTCCAGCTGGCGCGTGGCCTCTTTGCTGCGCTCCTGCTCCTGCTCTTCCAGTCGGCGCCGGCGGCGCGCGTGGACTTCCTGCTCCACAAACTCGCGCGGCGTCTGCGTGCGCGTGTCGTCCAAGTACAAGTGGCGCTCGTTCACGCCCATGGCGTACGGGAACGTCACGCCCAGCTCGCGCGCGTGGCGGTACACGTCCTCAATGTACTGCACGTGCATCTCTAACCGGCGGCGCGGGATCTCGTCCTCCTCGATGTCGAGCTTCTCGGCGACCATGAGCTGGCGCATCATCTCGTAGCTGCCGACGGCGTTGCCGCCGGCGTCCGCCCAGAGGCACCGCTGGAGGTTCACGCCGTCGCAGCCGACGAGCGTGCCGATGGACATGGCAGTGGACGTGGCGTTCGCCATGGCGATAGCGCCGTGGACAAGCACGACGCTCGTCCAGACCCGCATGCTGCCGAGGGCGACCATGGTGATGACGATGGCGAGGCGTGCGAATCGGGGGATGGAGATGGCGAGACTATCGCTCTCGAGCGACAGGAGGAGAAGGGTCTAACCTTCCACCCACCGGATGACAACCGTGCGATGGAGTCGCCAGTTCGACAGAGAGAGAAGTGGGGCGGGCGCCCAGCGGCACGACAACAAGGTGCTCTGTTGGGCAGAAACCAACACAGCCGGATTGACCGGTTACACTCGCGCCACGGTAAGCGACAAGCAGCCAGAGGGCACGCCTCGCGCGCAAGCGAAAGAGCTGGTCCAGAGAACACATCCACGGCGTGCAGGGTTATCTGGGCGTGGATCCAGAAGATCGGACCAATGAACGCACGGCAAAGCCAAGTGGGACTGACTCTTCTTCCCCCAATCGCGGAAAAACCAACAACAGAACGACGGACGAGCGGACAAAGGGTTACACCTCTTGGCATGAAAGCGAAAATCCGTGTGGTGCCCAACGTAACTTGACAGGAAAAGGCAAGATGGAGAACTGATGCAGGTGGTGGATTCGCCTCAGGCCATACGGGGATATGGACACACTCACCCTTCGCGCTGCTTGCTGTCGGTGGGGTCATAAGGATAGAGGAATCTCTCAGTATTTATCTTTAAGAAAAAATGATACATGGGGAACGAAGGAGAGCTAAGGCGTGTACGGTCTGGAGGAGCCGTGTGGAACGTGGCTGCCTAGATGTGCTGTGCCACTGGATCGCCAAACCAACGGACCGATCGGCGAGGGGATCCGGACAACACGGGCGCTCCGATCGTCTACGCGTACGCCTGTGTGTAGCGTTGGTAGGAGGCCGCGCCAGTGGCCTGCGCGCGGACGGCCTGGCGGCGTTTGAGGGCGAAAACTGCGCCGATCGCGGTCGCGACACCCGTGACCACGGACACGATGACGGCGATCACGATCCACCCAGTTGGGGAAACTCCAATAAACTTGACGTCGCCGCCACCGTCTACTGAGACTGCGGCCGCGCTAGTCGACGCGCCCGTGGGGATGACCGGGAAGATGTTGAGCCCGCAGTTGACCTTGTTGTCAGCGACGAGATTGAGAAAGCCGCTCGCGCCCCACGAACCACCGTACGAATTTTTCAGAATCCAGTAGTCGCCCGAACTCGAATCCGTGCCGTAGCCGACGAGCAAGAGCGCGTGGTTCACATCGTCCTTGGACGACAGCGTGCCATCGTTCGGGCAAGAGTAAAAACCGCCCTTGTAGTCCTTGAAAGGGTCGGCCGAGTCAATGGCCACGGCGATGGGTTGCTTCTGCAAGGCAATCTTTAGCAGCACATTGGCATCGGTACTCACGGAGCAGTCCTTGCCCACAACCTGCTCCCAGCCTGTGATGCTGGCCACACTCTTATTGGATCGACGAACGCACGTCGTCGTCGAGTTGCCGTCGTCGTCGTCGTACGGCATCTCGATGCTGGGCAACAGACCCATCTCGTACTGAGCTGCGTCGAGAAAGGCACCGTGAGTCATACCGCCGTCGCAGCCATTGTTGGTCGACTTCCACTTGATGGTCTCCGTGACCCACGACGAGCCCGTCGATGTGCTCGAAGCCCAGCAATACGTGAACGTCTGCTCGGTCGTACTGTTGCTACAGGACAGGAACTGTTGCGGTGAGAGTGCCACGGCCTGCGACTGGTTCGCGGCGATCGCGACCGCCGTTTCGATTGCATCCGAGGCCGCAAAGGCCCAGCAGCTTCCACATTTTTCCTGGCTCTTGACACTCGAGCACACACTTTTTCCGTGCGGGTTGTCGGTTGTGCACCAGTTGAGAGACGATGGGTAGCTTGAGCCCGAGGAGCTCGACGTCGTCGCGCTGGACGATGTCTGCTCGAGGCGACGGGCCCGTGAAGATTCGGCTTTGATCTCTTGGTGGACGAATGTCTGGGGAAGCAAGGAGCGTGTCTTGCTGTCGCTCAGGTGGCGTGCATTCACGCCCATACGGTACTGGAAGCCATGGCCGAGGGACTGCGCGTACGCGTGTACATCTACTCGCAGAGAAACCGTCAGTTTTTATCCATTCAAGCAGAAACAACGGGCCGAGTGGGAGAAGCCCACACGCACCTTCAAGGTAGTCCATGTGGAGCTGGAGATTTCTCCGCGCTTCGTTGACGTCTGCGGTGCTCTCGTGGATGTGCTGCTGGATCATGAGTTCGCGCATCTCGGTCGCGTCCACGAGGCGGCCGTCACCCGCGGCCCACCGGCAGCCCGTCGTGCACTCGACCAGCGTGCCCATCGAGTACTCGGCCTCGGCCGCCACGGCCCCGAGGCTCGCCGCCAACACGGTCAACTGGCGAAACAACTTCATGGTTCGAGTTGGGAAATGCTTTGCCTCGCTTCGACGGCGAGGTAGTAGCAGATCGTGGGACGGCGCACGCCGTGTGACTCTTGGAGACAAATCCCCGCGTCTAGGACGAACGGGAGTGGCCGGCAAGTCAATGCGACACCCGTGGGCGCCTGTGACTGTGACCCGGAAGTGGGCGCTGACCGTTTTGACGACAGTCCACACGACCAGATCCTCCGCCATGGGGTCCCGCGGGGAGGGTTGACTCGTCGGCCGGAAAATTTTTCAGCAGCTGATACGCGTGCAGATGTTGACGCCTGGGGGAGCTGACGTTGTGGCGCACTGGCGTTCTGCGAAAACGAGGGTGGGCTGATCAGAACCACAATAAAAAAACGCTTTTCTCAAACTAGCGTGGTCCACACTGTTTACCTCTGATATCGGATTATTGCTGAGATATGAAGGATCCACCGTACTGTCCTGTCTATGTTGAAGTTGGTCCATGCGAAAAGTCGAAACCTTTCGATGTTGGACGCGCCACGCTGAAGATTCTCCTCTGCTGGCGCCAAGCGTTCAACTAAACTTAGCCGTTGGTGACGAGACGCGACGCGACCTCGGGTTCTCTGCGCGGCCGACGGGTCCCATTCACATGTTGGATGTTGATAGCGGATTCAAGGGGGCCCGGCGCACGAATCGCGCGTCTATCCTCAGACGAGATGAGACCGGGGATCGGTAATCCGCGTTTGTATGGAGTTTAGTATGGACGCGCTGGTACTGTGTGTATGGCCAAACCGCACTGAACCCATCCTATCTTTCCCCCCACACTCGGGCGCCTGTTCCGGAACGGTAGGTAAGATCAGCGAGCCATGTTGATGCTGACGGATGGGGAGCAGGAACCAGAAACCAACAAAAAGGGGGAAAAACCCTGCACTCCAGATGGGGGACCGGGGTGATTGATCGCTCGCTTTCGCCGACACTGCCAATGGATAGATTCAGTTGGCAACTGGGTCGGCGCCTCACAAAGGTCTCGCTTTCCGGCACGCGCACCAGCTGGCGCGCTGTTGGTGTGGTGAGGGCATTGAAGCGGAGCAGCAACCCGTTCCAAGCAGCCCGGTGGTGTTCTGTGTCTTCAGCTGTGACACTGGGATTCCGCATCGAATCTAGGGTCAGGCGCCGAGGAACTCGCGCCAACGGATCCTCCCCCCCTCCGCGCACCTTTCCATCGCCCCACAGTTGTCAACTCGCCAACAAATTAGCTTGATCCACCCACTTCCATGATCTCGTCCTCCATGACCCCAACGACCACCAAGCCCCAGGCCGAAGGCACGGGCGCGCCACTCGCGACGGCCGCGGCCGCGCAGGTGGCTGCGACTCCCGAGATCAAAGTCGCGCCGCTCGAGCAAAAGTCGACGCGCTTTCTGGCCGGCGGACTGGCTTCGGC
>JAADVT010000409.1:0-27856 GCA_023335895.1 Pythium rishiriense
CACGTTATACGCGCGCAACGAGGAGGGCAGACGGTCGCCCTCCTCGCCTGAGATCTCGACCGTGAGCGCGTCGCGGTGGGTGGCGACGGTCACGATCCCGCACGGTTGTTGGGGTTGGATGAGCTGGAAGATGTCGAGCATCGGCGTGGCATTAGCGGTCTGCATCTCCATAGTCAGTGCACACGGAGGTGACTCAACTTCGTATTGCACGTCGACGTGGCCGGTCTCTTGCAACTCGCAGAGGACCTCACGCACGGGCACGAGCGCGAGTGCTTCCTCCAGAATCAGCCAGAACACGCGCTCGCTGTTGCGCCGAAAGTCTGTTAACGAGCGGGCACGATCGGTGGTCGCTGAGAGCAAAGGAGCGAGTGCCACGCTCTTGATGACGTGCAGCGTTCCAACTGGGAGACGATCGAGTCTGAGCCCCCCGTCGCATGGCGCCGTCGGCAAAGCCGTGTGGGAGGAGCAACGCACGGTGGTCGTGCCCACATTGGATCTAATTATCGACTGCGATCGGTCTTTCGACTCGCCTTGGGCTCGGTGGCGCTTGTCATGTGGTGGCATGAGCGCCTTAGCTTTCTTCTTTTTCTTCGGATGCTTTGCATATGGATTTTCATCCGCGCGCGCCATGACTTCGTTGCGGTGCTTGAAAAGATTGCAAATCGCTGCACGGCTCACGTTGAATTCCTTGGCGAGCGTTGATTGCTTTTCTCCGCGAGCAAGGCGTTCGAGGATCACACGCCGGTCCATCTCGCGTAGATAGCGGGATGTTTTGGTCGACAAGACACACGACGTTTCCTCGTCACCGTCTTCTTCCTTGGCTTCCTCTCGATCGTCGCTGTCGTTGTCGTTGCTGCCGTAATATTCCTCTTCGTTGGCACTCAGCTTGCCCATCGTCGACGAGATGCTGCCATCATCATACTGGTTGGATTTGTGCGACCAGGTATATCCATAGTCGTGTATGCTACGATGTGCTGCTTGCTCCGATTGATATGGCGAATTCAGGCCCTGATATGCCGGAAAAGCATGGCTTTGGTGCACATGAGAAGGAATGCTTGGCTCGTCCCCAACCGCCAACGGAAAACTCCCGAGGCCTGCCCTGGACTGCGACTCTCCTGTTGTCGCTCCGTCAAGAGCGCTCCCAGTATGGTATGGATATCGTTCCACGTCATTATTATTCTTGCCTGGGTGATCCCGCACTGACGCCGCGTCGCGTGCGTGCTCGTTCTCGGGCTGGTCGAGCAAGGCGTTTGTGTGGGCTACCATCCATGCGTGGCGATGGCGCGAGGTTGGGGCGTCTGCTGGAAGGAGGCGGCGATGGTACTGATCGGGCAACGACGGCCACTGGAAACTCTCGTTGCCGTCCATGGAGCTCCGCGAGCAAAGGTCAGTGGGGCCGTAATCTCCTTGAGTCTCCGCGTTCGCATGAAGCCATTCGTCTGGGACAGCTGGTTGGTGATACATACTACCGGAACGAAGGTCTGTCGGTGTTTTACGCTGGGCTGGCTGAGACCTGCCCACCAAAACCGTGGACTGGATCGTCGGGGGCTGGTGGTCTGCCATCGCCCTGCGCGCCGGGGACGACATCGTCTTTCGCTGCTGGCAAGAGGAGAGGACGACACAGAACCCGCGCTGGGAGTGGGACGAGGAAGCTAGGTCGGGACGCGACGAGGAACCAAGACGATCGGGCCGAAACCAGAGTGGACGAAGCGGACGATCAATTGTTTTTCTTGGTTTGGCTGTCTGGCGCTGGGCGAACGGAAGAGCCCCGAGCGAGACGAACGGAACTTGTCGGAAGCCAGTTGGATCGTGATTATTTCATACCCTTTCTATTCGAATTGAATAGAATTCGTGACCAGTGCAACCCCACTTGACCAGGCTCGTGGCCACGACCCAGCCCGCGAGCGAGGCGAAAAACACTACAAAGGGGAAGTGCTTTGAGGCAACCAACGGTCGCTCGCTTCTGCTCCACCACCAACCCGTAATATGTAATAATGAACAGTCCCCAAGGTACCCGGGTCTGTTCGGTTTGGTCGCACGGTCTCTTGTGTCAAGGGCGTGACCGGGCGGACCCCCCCCCCCAAATCCAGTGTTCGAGCGGAAGTGGCACGTGGTGCCCAATCAAAACCTCTCACCCGGATCGGGGGTGGGCAAGTACGCGCATGGCGGAGCCTTCCACGGACGACCCATTGAGAGCAAGACGTCAGTCGGGGGTCAGGCACGTTTGTCAGCTCGAAGAACACCGCTCTCCAGACAAGTCCCTCGAGTTGTTCCGTGCTTTTTTTGCGTTGATGTTGTTCCACACGTGGAACATCCAGCTCCAACGACAAGAAGAACAGTTCCAAGTCGGGGGAACCGTTTCTTCTTGCCACTCCCGCAAAGTCCACGCCCAGCACGCGCCTAATATAGGGCTCCCCTCTATAATATCCCAACTCAGTACGTTTCCGACCTCCCTCGCCTCCATTTCCGTGGCCACAATCATCAGTAATTCCCATGTTCCGTCGGAACTCGCTGTGGTCGGCGGCGCGAGGAGCGCTGCAGCGCCGCTGCTTCAGCGGCCGACGCTACGAGGGCGACGTCGGCGACGCGCTGCGCTTCGAGTGCGCGCACCCGGCGTCCGTAACGCTCGCGCCGCGCGCGTTCCGCGGCCGCGTCGTGCTCGTGATCAACACGGCGTCGCAGTGCGCGGGCGCCGCGACCCAGCTGCCGGCGCTCCAGCAGCTCTACGATACGTACCACGCGCGCGGGCTCGACGTCGTGGCCGTGCCGTCCAACGACTTTGACAGGAAGGAGCCCGCCGGCAGCGACGCCGAGCTCGCGATGCTGTACGCGTCCGACGAGAGCGCGTTCAAAGTGACGTTCCCCGTGGCCAAGAAGAGCGCGGTCGTGGGCGAGGATGCGCACGAGTTCTTTGCGCGGGTCGCCAAAAAGTACGGCCGCTCGGTCGCCCCCACGTAAGTCCACGGGTGGTTCCCCTTTTTTTCTTTGTGTTCTTCCTTGTCATGGGATAATGAATCGACCACTGTGCATTAGATGGAACTTTGACAAGTTTTTAGTCGACGCCTACGGCGACCTGGCCGCCGTGTTTCCGCACGACACGGAGCCGCTGGTACCGGAGGTCATTGAGGCCATCGAGGACGCGCTCGCAGAGATGCCGACGGAGGAAGACCTTGCAGCGGAAGGAGACGACGACTCGGACGATGAGTACGACTCGGACGAGGACAGCGATGAGGAGGAGAGTGATGATGACGACCAGGACGAAGAGACGACTCGCAGCCAGCGGCGCAGGCACTAGACGGTCACCAAAGTATAGGGAGATCAAAAGTCCTGGTTTATCGTATCAGCATCGGCACTTCACACACACTCAAACTACACACATACTGGTCGCTTATCTCATACTACTGAAGATTCTAATAACGCAATCCGACAGCCTCACAGGCTGAACTCGCCCGACTGGCCGCTGGACCGCAACATGATCTCGGACCCGGGCCGCCAGTTCGCGTTGGTGGCTGCACTCTTGCGGTATGGGTTGGTGGTCATCGAGAATGTACCGCGAGAAAACACCGACGACGGACGCGCCGTTTCTTCGCGTGGGAACATTGGAATAAGCTGCCGCAACAGGTAGGCGACCTCAAGTGAGCTTGGTCGATCCTCTGGCCGGAACGCGAGACACTTGTGCGCAATCTCCATGATGGACGGCGGACACGTCGGCGAAAAGCTCGGCCGCAGCTCGCCCGCCGCGACTTGCTGGAGAATACCCATCTCGGAGAGCGGCAACTGCGTGTTCGTGCTATGCTCGTACGGCATTTGATGTGTGTCGAGTTCCGAGAGGATGACACCAAACGAGTAGATGTCGACTTTCTCGTTGTAGTCGGTGCGGCCCATGATGACTTCCGGTGCCATCCAACGGCCAGTGCCGACGCCACTGGTCATGGTCGCATCACTGTCTCGATGGAAGCGGGAGATGCCAAAATCGGTGACCTTGGCGCGCCAGTCGTCATCCAGCAGCACGTTGCGTGATTTGAGATCCCGGTGGATGAGCACATCATCTAGCGTGTGCACGTACGTGAGCGCCTCGACGGTATCGAGCGCGATTTGGAGCTTGGTTGCGTTCCATCGGTTAGACGGTAGCAGGTGAGACCGCAGCAGGGAGTGCAAGTCCCCACCAGGCATGTACTCGATCACTGCGCACAGATCAGTCAGACACGTCCAAGCGACGCCGTAGAAACGGATGATGCGAGGGTGGTCAAGTTGCGCGAGCAGCTTGATCTCACCCACGAAGTACGACACTGCGTTCTTGTCGCGCATACCGGCATCGCTTAGCTTCTTGACAGCAACGCATTCCATGCGGTACGTGCCGATCCAGACTTCACCGTACGCGCCAGACGCTAACTTGTGTTCGAGCTTGATGCTGTCGTAGTCGACACGTCGCTCTTGGAGCTCTTCGTCGTCCCAAATACCTCCGTTTGGGTAACTACGAACGAGTGAGCTGTAGCCCATGGTCTGCGTCAAGCCCGCTGTGGTTTCCTCCTTCTTTATCGTTGCGATTCCGAACTCATCGTGCTTGTACTCGCCGTCTTCGTATTGTTGGCGACGACGACGCATCACGAAAATGAACGCCACCAAGGCGACAGCAGCAACTCCACCTAGGGCAATCGACACCCATGTCCATGGGTGCGACTCCGATCCACTGCTCTTCAACGTCACCGTATCTTCAGCACCATTTGTCACACACAAAGTAACGCCCTTAAGGTCGGTCTTCCAGTTTTCAGGGCAGTCTTTCCGCATCGCCGAGGCATCCATAGTAAACACGGAGAGTCGCTTAAGAAACGAAAGCTGATCGCGTGTGAGCTCGATGTTCTCGAGCTTGGGATTGCCGTCGAGATGAAGCTCGTCCAGAACATTGTAGGTCCAGACAGAATCAGGGATCGACTTGAGTTTGTTGTTTGAAAGATCCAGTGATCGAAGACCTGGGATTGTGAGACTGAAGCTGGTTAGACTGTTCATCGAAGCGTTGAATGTCGTCAGCGTCGTCAGTGGCTTCGAATCCGAGAGAGTCTCTAGCTCGTTTTTGGACACGTTCAGGCTCTGCAACACACTCGAGATAGAAGCAACGTCAGGCAGCGACTCGAGCTTGTTGTCGGAGAGGTCGAGCACATTAAGTCGCGAGAACGAAGCCTGGAACGACTTGATCTTGTTGGAGAAAGCGTTGAGCACTTCCAGTTTGCCGCTGTATGAGCCCTCGACTTTCTCGATGCTGTTGTTGCGTACCCACAGCGTCTTGAGTACCGGGAAAACGTTGCCCAAGTCAGGGACGTTGTGAAGGCCGTTCGAGCCAAGCATGAGCTCCTTCAGGTACGGATGAGTGAGTTTTTTGGATGCATCATCAATCGCTTGTGATGACAGCGCGTTTTCCGTCAGATCCAGCACTTCCAGATTCGTTAGCGACGTCAGGGTGGTCGGGAAGCCCGTGAGCCGGTTACCACGCAAATACAGGTGGTGGAGACTCGGGATGACGCCTGCAAAGTCCGTGAGTTGGTTGTAGTCGAGCGCCAGCTCCGTCATGGCCGACGTGCGCGCCACTGTGTCGAACTTGGTCAAGTTGTTCGCCACGAAGCTCACGACCTTGAGGGAACTCATCTGTGCCACGAATGTCGGGAACTCGGCTACTTGGTTGTCGTCCATGTAAAGTGCCGTGAGTGGCAGTTGCGCCAGGTTCGCCGGCAACTTCTGGATTGTGTTGGATGCCAGGTTGAGAAAGTTGAGCTGCTTCAGCCCAAGCACGGTGTCCGGAACGCTGTCTAGCAAACAGTTTTCGAGCACGAGGTACTGCAGTTGCGGGGTGAAAGCGGCTGTGGGCAGCTTGCGGTAGTCCAAGTTGACGATCGCGATACTGCTGAGCGTGGACGAGTTGCTCACGAGACGCTTGTCCGGGAACTCGATCGTCGCGACTTTGCCCTTCTCGTTCATGCCGTTGAGCTCGTTGAAGACAAACTGGAGCGACCTGGTCACCATCACGTGGAGAGGGTTAGATTCATCACCTGCAAGAGAAGGCGCCAACGCCGAGCCACGTACAGCTGGGTGATGTTGCGCGGGACGTCCACGCTGCGCATGGCCTCGATCTGTTTGTTGTTGTGGAGCATCGTGTTCCACGCCGGCACGCCGTACGGGCTAATGTACCACTGGTCAAAGTCGACCGACGTGCCTTCGAGGCACTCGTACGCGCAGCTCTCGCCCTTGGGGCGGATACACGTCGAGATGTTGGAGCTCGTGCACTCGCCGCCGGCGCGGTACTTGATACACAGCGCGTTGTTCGGGCACACGCTGCCGCACGCGCTCGAGATCTCGTTGTACTTGGGGCACCCACCCTTGCCGCTGTCGCTGTCGTCGTCGCTCTCGACGTCGCTCGAGCTCGTGCTCGCGGGCTTGGCCATGTCGCCGTCTTCGTCGTGGGGTTCCGTCGACGTCGGCGTCGGCGCCGCCGTGACCGCTCCATTCGCGTCCGAGGGCTTGACCGTGCCGGGCGCCGCCGTGTCCACGGACAGCGCCTCCGCGGGGACATCGGGCACCGTCGTGGGCTCGGGTGCCGTCGTGGGCTCAGGCGTCTCGGTTCTTTTTGCCGGTTGGGGGTCTTTCGGTTTGGGCGTCGGCGTCGGCGTTTTCCGCGAGCTCGAGAACGAGTACGTGTGGGACGACGACGACGACGGCGCCGGGTCGCGCTTGTCGTCGGGGCGCAGGCGCTGCTCGTACGCGGCCTCGAGCGCGTCGACCCAGGCCTGTGAGTACTCGTCCAGCGAGTCGGCGTCGTCGACGACGTACCGCGTGGCTGTGGCGCCGTCCGCGAGCAGCGCCGCCACCGCCAGCAGCGTCGCGAGCGACCGCCGCATGGAGAGGACCAAGAGATAGCGGGGGTGGCGTCGGGGGTCTCGGTGGAAGACACACACTACTCCGTCGGCGCGGTTGCCTTGCTTGGGCGTTTCGAGCCTGGCTTCTGGCCGCGCGACTCTGGACAAAATCCAGTGATTCGGCCCTGCTGTCCGGAGCTCCGGATAAGCGGGAGAAGAGACTGCTGCTGTGGCACAGCGCCGTCCAGAACCCGGGAAACGCCGGTCAGCAAACGCCACTGGGCGTGGGGAGATCGTTAGGTCGCTTTCCACGCAGAGGATGCGTCGCGGCCGCGCTCAGTGGACGCGCACCGACTCTACCGGACCATGGGGGACATCACGGCAACCGACCCACCCAACACAGGGGCCTCACAGTGGCCAAGACAACTCGCCAGACAGTGGTGACGCGGCAAGGAATTCAGTCCCCCAGCTGGTTCTAAATTCCCAGCTGATCGCTCTGGGTAGGGTTCGGCGTCCCGAAACGCAAGAGCAGGAAAAAGACCCAATCATCAAGCTCCACACGAGGAGAAACTCGTTTGGGCGAGTTGAAAAAGAGGTCGGGACGCCAAAGGTCCAAAAGCGAAAGTGCTGCACCTCGAAAAGCTCAAGTTCAAAAAAGGATGGGTACAGACGCAGAACAGGTTTTCGCGAGCGTTGGAAAAAGCCATTTTTCACAACATGCCGCCGAACATTTTACACTGCAATCGACCCCAGGACAACCGACATGAACATCCGAGGTGCCGATGAGTCGCCACGTTTTTTTTCTCTCCACTCCGTTAATTCTGTCTCCCGCCACTGGGCGCTCAGCGCATCACACGAAGACAGTAGAGAGGGGGGTTGGGTGACCGCGCTCGCGTGATTCCGGCCACATTCAACTTTGTGGAGACCTTGCCGCCATCTTGCTCACCACCTTGGCTCTTTTAACATCGAGACCTAATTTAGGACGGCCCAGTGTCGTACTTCAGACAGATGTGACGGTAGAAATTTAAACCTGCGCTATGAAATACTGATCAAGATCTTCACAACGGAAACAAACGGGCTAAGCTAGTTTAACCGGTTTGCTGAAGCTCATGAAAAAAACGTAAATGAAAAAAATCTGCGGCGGATGATGACTGCGACTTTGCCGGAGGCGAGGTGGAGGTCCAGGAGAGGAGTCCAGAGCAGAGTGCAACTCAATCCGAGTGTTGGATTTGGTTATCTCACTTGATTTTAACGCAGCGAACGAGCCAGCCACATAGGTGGACTGACTGCCTCGTTGCACACAAACACGGAAGGCTCTCACTTGATCTCCATCGTCTTCAGTCCAAGCCTCCCACATGAATGCAGCGGAGATCCATCGCATCTCGAACTCCGCTCCTCTCGCTGTGGTGCAAATCTTGTGTGTTGCATGTGTAGACAAGAATTGGACGGGCTGGCGCATTGATTGACTGGCGCTGTCATCAATAGATCCGAGCGTCGAATCTTCAGTCACAATCCTTTGCGCGTCATTGCGCGACGGACAAGGCGCCCACAGGATCCCAGAAAACCACTGGCTGGGGGATGCCCTCACTCGCGCAAAAGAGGCGCTCCTGCCATCACGGCACCACATGCACGACACATCACAACTGCCCAAAGATTCACATGCAGGAACCGAATCTGACTGCAGCAAGGAACCGGCAGACGGCTGGGCTGGAGGCTGCTCAGTGTGTACAGGGTTCTCGTGATGAAGTCCTTCTGCCTGATGAGTCGTGTCGCTGGGAATGATGATGATGATGCTATGCTCCACGGTGAAGTCATCGTTTTGTTCCCAGATTTTCGTGGAACCAAGCGAACCTCAAGAATCTGACCCGAATGGCTGACCAATGCTGGCGTTGTCTTCCGCACTGGGGGGTGTTGCTGTCTCCATGTAGGACGATACGAAGTCACGCTGTGAATGACCACTGCTTGCAAATCGTCATGCTGGCGATGCGCAGGATGAATGGGAAGTCTCCACCGCACTCGATGCGAGCACGAGTCAATCCAAACATGGTTTCAGGCTCGGACTCCCAGCCGTGAGGGAGTGGGCGAGAGAATATTGCTCCTCCCACCAACAAAGGAGTGCCTCAACCCGATCTTCAACTTCCATCTGAGTCGCCATCCAACTGACACGTTGGACTGCGCCGTGTACAGTAAAGCAACGTGGCTTGCAGTCTTCGGTAGCACAGTCCTATTGAGGCTCAATAGGCTCAATAATTGAGCCTCTTTTTGTTCGCCGCGGGCGCCCACTCTTCCCGTTTCCATGCCGTCGATACTCCCACTCTTGCCATCGATCTTTTCCTCTTCTTCCGCGTCGAATCTCGCGCAACTCGTGCCTGTAGGATCTGCAATACACATGCATGGCATTGTTCCCTCCATCTCCGTCGCACAGCAACGAATGCCTGGACCACCGCAACCGATTTCCGCCGGTCCATTCGTCATTCGCTCATCTACGGCCTCCCACGCACTCTCCAGTCTCCACCAATGTTTGGCGCCAAGACGTTCTGCTCACTCTTCCTCTTGGCTGCGGCCACGCTCTCGGCCGCGCAGGACACGACGTCCCTGCGTGGTGCTAACCCGGCGCTCGATGTAGCGATCGACAACCTCTCCAAGATGGAGCAGTTCGAGGCCGAAGTGACCGAGCTCGCGCTCAAGTACGGTCTGTCGCTTGAGGACTCGACGGCCGCGCAGGAGCACGTCAAGATGGCGACCGACGCGGCCGCGAACGACCGTCGCATCATCTCCGCGGCGCTCAACAGCCCGCAGACAGAGGCCGCGACGCGCGCGAGCCGCTGCACGCTCACGGCCAACGCGTCCGACACCAAGAAGCTCAACCTGGCCTGCACGGGCTCCAAGATCCGGTTCATCGGCATCGGCGACTGGGGGGAGAAGTCCACGAACGCTGGCCTCACGGCCGTGCGCGACGGTATCCTTTCCGAGGCCAACAACATTGACTTTATTGTCAACGCCGGCGACAACTTTTACACGTTTGGCGTGAGCTCGACCACGGACTCGCAGTGGACCAACACGTGGATCAACCGGTACTCGATCGGCACCAAGCTCACGGTGCCGTGGTTCTCGATTATGGGCAACCACGACCACTACGGCAACAGCAATGCCCAGATCGAATACTCCAAGGCCACCAAGCCCGGCTCCAAGTACTGGATCATGCCCGGCGAGTTCTATGCCGTCGACATCACGGACGCCAACGGCAAGAAGTTCAAGCTCATCAACACCGACACGGAGACTATCAAGGACTCGGATTACACGTGGGTCTCGAACCAGCTCGCGGACGCGACGGCCGATTTCGCGCTCGTCATGGGCCACTACCACATCTACTCGGCCGGAGGCCGTGGCGACCAGGGCGACTCGAGCGTCAAGCGCCTCAACACGCTCATGCAGGGCAACAGCAAGGTCAAGGCCTACATCTGCGGCCACGAGCACGACATGCAGTTCCTGCGCTCGGGCAACCTCGACTACTTCCTCATCGGCGGCGGCGGCCGCGGCATCGATTTTGGCGAGAAGTCACCCGGCACGTCAGCCACGATCAACTACTACCAGCGCAACTACGGCTACGCCGTCTACGAGGTCGACGTCGCGGCGCGCACCATGACCGTGACCTACAACATCTTCAACAAGAACGGCGGCAAGGTCGAGTCCAAGGTCTTCACGCGCCAGTACTAACCGCGCTCTGCCGGCGAGCGGTCCGTGTTGTCTGACCATAAGCGTATACACAATGTCTGTTTGTTTTCGATTCTCGTTGACGAAGTACAGTATTCCGCTGCCTGTAGAGCGCCCGTGTGGCTCTTTTCCGTGCACTGACTAAAACAAGCACCCGCACTTTCTTGGCCGTGGTTGTAGCCATGTCAAGTACCTTCGTTTTTGTGACATCACATGGCTACATTACCGGTTCCCCATCGGTACAAACGTTTCTCAGAACCTGATGTGATCGTGACCAGCGGCTCCTCTCACCCACGCCAAGGCGGTCAAAGGATGAGCCGCCGCCTGTCGCCATGGCCCCATCCAGCGTCACCGCTCGGGGGAGGAGGAGACCGTGGCCGGTTCCATGGGGGTTCAGGGGTGTACAGGTAAATACCTGTACCCAGCGCTGCCATGAGTCCTGTGAAGAGAGTTCGCGAAGGGCTGGAGGTCTCACTTAGACGGTTCGTGATTACCTGGTGCGGTGAAAGGCGCGACGGTCGGGTCTCCTCCTCGCATTTGAGGTGCTTGTGGCGACGAGTTTCCTTTTGTCGCGTCGCTTGCTCCACGGGCAACTCTTGCTTCGTTCTCTCTGGCCACTCGGGGCGGGGCCTTGAGTCGCGCTTCAAGGAGTACAGAGAGATGCGCACGGATCTCCCCACCCACGCTGACACTCATCGCGTCGCGACTCGTGCCTTCACGAAGGATGGGCGGAACCCGCTGCGGGAAGACCAGTTCCAGACGCTGCAAAGTCCCACGCCCGGCCGACATGGACGCTCGGGGGAGAACGATCGAGGCCAAAAGGCAGGAACCCAAGTGAGGACGGCCACTTACCGAGTTCCTTCTCGAACCCCTGGCAATGGCTTCGATGCGGCGCGTCCAAGCAGTGTGGCGGAGCACGACGGCGGTGCTGGCGCTGGGCGCGTGGGCGGGCACGGTCTCCGCGAGCTGCCTGGAGCGGTCGGCCGTGACGAGCGACTGCAGCGACGTGTGTGTGGACACGATCGTATGTGTACGCTACAGCGCGAACGCGTCGGCGCAGATCGACCAGACCAACGAGACGAACGGGATCAGCGCCGACGCAAGCGGCTGTGCGTTTCGTTGTCTCGCGTCGACGGTCGACACGGAGCTCCAGGTGCTGACTGTACACGTTCCAAGTGGCAAACCAACGATTGAAGATATCGCGGCGCTCACATTACCCGCCAACATCACGGGCCTGTACGTGATTAAGACTCAAATGGAGAGCAAGGGCGTGAGTCACTTGGTCTAATTTCTCCAATACACAGGGACTTGTGGGTCGACACGACGGCAATCCAGACATTCGGCTTCCCTGGCAGCAACGTCGTCGCCAACGGGACGCTTCTCAGCTTCCTGTACGCGCCCATCGATTATGTTACTCGCTGTGATTTTCAATGTCTATGACTGATTTGACGCTTGTGACTGTCGGCTACAGTGGCCTCCATGGCGTGTCGCCCGAGACACTGCCCCCACCAGTGTTTGACCTACCACTTGCGACGCTGTACGTTCATCACTTCTCACTCGATTCAAATACTGGAGATTAGTAGTCTCACGTTTGTATCTGCCATGTGAATGAATTCGCAGTTTCCTGCAGCTCAACTCATCCGAGTTTCAGCCCGTCATCGTGGAATTTAAGACCATCAACACGCTGTATGAATCCACCAAGCATTAGGCACACTGCATTCTGCCAAATGACTCATTCCTCCCGTGTGTTTTTCGATAGTGTCCTCGATGGGGGTGCCCTCTCAGCCTTCCCTTTCGCTGAAGTGATCGGGGACATGCCACAGGTACGCGTACTGTCGCTCACGGACAACGCGATCACACAAATACCTGTGGACGACACAACCGAGCCGCTCTATGCGGCATCCGCGCTCCGAAAACTCTCGCTTGGACAGAACAAGCTGAACGAGTTTGGCGCTGTCTTCTCGTCGCTCCACATTCTCGATCTCCGCAACAACCAACTCACAAGGTTGCCTACATCGCTCGAGGCAATGCCAGCACTGGAAGAGATGTGGCTTGACGGAAACCCTATCGACGCAACCCAGTTCGCACCACAGCTCGATACCATGCAACCGCTTCCCGGGCTCGAGTTTCTGAGCCTGGCAGCCTGTGGACTTGCCACTGGTCTCCCAACCAAGTTTGAGAAAGTCTTCAGTAACCTCACGTACCTTGATCTCGCGCACAATAGCTTGGAGGCCATCACAGCAGAAGATCTACCGGCAGAGTCGCTCGTGGTTTTGTACGTTTGTATACTCCTAGAGCCTTAAAGCATGGTAGTCACGTGATGATTGTTGCTTGAATCACGCAGAAATGTCTCGTCAAACAAACTCAGCTCAATCCCGAGTTCGTTTCAAATGCTACAAATTCTTGATGTCAGCCAGAACCAGCTGCAGTCGTTGCCGCATACCCTGCCGGAGTCGCTGAGGATATTGTGCGTACATTTGGTTCGCTCTTATGAAGGAACGTCTGTGGTCTTACATGTGCATTTCTGTCGCTCAACTAGGAACGCCTCGTCAAATGCCCTGATGGAAGTCAATCTCTCTGGTCTGGCAAATTTGGACATCTTGGATTTGAGTTTGAACAACCTCGTGGTTTTCCCAGCATCACTCGTGTGGAATGCCTCCAAGCTGACGGTGCTTCGACTGAGTGGCAACCTAAACATGACACCCTTGAACCTCACACAAGACCAATTCAAGAGGCTAGAAAGTTTATCCCAACTCACCGTGGACGATGGCGCTTTTGGTAGCAAAGCCTGCCCCTCGGACTGGCTAGTCAATTCCAAACACGGCATCACAATGTGCATCACACGCGCATCGGGTGGGGAGCTCACCAAGAACCCGAACGAGACAACAACTACAGTCTCACCAAGCCCGAAGAATTCTCGCGTCGCCGGCGTGGTCACGACCATCGTATTGGCGATCGGCGGTATTATCTTTGGCATCGCGGCGTACGTGCACTCGCAGAAACGCCAGCGCAATCTACAGCAACAACAACGAGCGCTTGATCATATCCACAGCGGTTTTGATAGCGCTAGCGCCATGCCTTTTGGCGAGGCACCGTCGACTAGCAAGCATGCCACGCTCTTCGAGACCTCAAACCGTAGCAAGGCGTCATCCTCGTCATCGTCGGCGTCAGGCGTCAACATCTGGAACGACGACAAGCTGCTCCACCTACGTGTTGACATGGACTCGATCCGGTTCTTCAAGGTCGTGGGCATGGGTGCCTACGGCCAAGTGTGGCGCGGTACCTGCCGCATTTCGTCGACCGAGTCGCGCCACGTCGCGATCAAAACATTAACGCCAGATCTAGCGCGCGACCGCCACGTCGTGCGAAAGTTCATTGCCCAGACAAAGCTCCAGGCTACACTGAACCACCCACGCGTGGTCTTACTGGTGGGCGTCGCATGGAATTCGCCCACGGACCTGTGTGTGCTCATGGAGTTCATGCCGCGCGGCGACCTGTTTGCGACGCTCCATTACTCGTCCTCGTCGTCGTGTTCGTCGACCTCGACGCTTTTCCAGACGGGTGTGTGGAGCGAGAGCAAGCTCCAGATCGCCCTCGACATGATCGACGCGCTGTCGTTTGCCCACGCGCAGTCGCCGATCGTGCTGCACCGCGACCTCAAATCGCGGAATGTGCTGCTGGATGCCCACGGCCGAGCCAAGCTGAGCGACTTTGGAGTCGTGGTCTCGAGCCGGGACGCTGTGAGCGTCGCCTCACCGTTGTGGACTGCGCCCGAGGTCCTGTCTGGTGCGGGCGGCTACGATGAGAAGACTGACGTGTATTCGTTTGGCGTGATCCTTTCGGAGCTCGACACACACGAGGTGCCGTTCGGTTACGACGGGTACGCGACCACGATGCTCACATCGGCCTCCAAGATGAAGTCCAAACATGCCGAGGTGGATGGCGCGCAGCAGAGCCACTTGCTACAACAGATCGCCGCCGGGGAGATCCACCCCAAGTTTTCGCCGTCCTGCCCGAATGCGATCTTTGACATTGCCCAAAAGTGTCTCTCGTACGATCCAAGGCTACGCCCGAGCGCAGTTGAAGTCAATTTCATGCTGCGGCGCGTCGAACGCGAAGGAAGCGACGCGCGCATGTCTTCCAAGGGGTGATTTCTCGAGCCACACACACTTTGCTGGGCTGGAATACCAAGTTATATGTGAGTGGAAAGCCAGTGCTTGAAAAAACAGAAATCAAAGGCTCTGCTTCATTCTTCGGAATGATCGCTACCTAGTTTTCAAGTACACATACAGTGGATTTGTGGTACCTCACGCCCCAGTTCAAACACATTCTTGTCGCATTTTCACACGTCGTTGTGCGCCTTGGCCAAGTGGTGCGTGTTGGATTCTGACCACAGTGAAGCTGTCCATGATGCACGGAAATCGAGTGGATTAGGAATGCCACGATATTTGTCTTCCAGAATTCGTAATGATTTCCTCGTACGAGAACTAAATTTTCACCAGGAAGTTACGCGGACGCTCAGATGAGCTGCTGCTCCTGCGGCTCGCTGTTCGTGGCGTCGGGTCTTGGTGCGCGCCTCGGTTCGTACGCCTGCAGGAATCGCTTTAGCAACACTTTGGTGGGGATATCGGGCTTGGTGACCACTTGAGGCGCCGTTGTGGGGGTCTCGGACGCCATGGGTGGGGCAGCATCCGCCGGGAGCGGCATGTTGGAGCGGTCCACTTGCGCCGTAATGATTTTGACCTGCGGAAACCGCGCGTGGACGAGCTCGGCGACCTCGTAGGCGACGCACAGCGACACGAGCCACACGCACTTTTCGCGGACCCCACGCGCGGCCAGCAGCGCGAGCGCCGTGCACACGATCTCGCCCGAGTACGTAAACAAATCAAAGAGAAACACATTGTGGCCGGCGAGGTCTCGTGGGACGGAGGCGTCGACCTGCGCGCCCCGGATACGGATCGAGCCCGTGGCCATGTGCGGCTCGAGCATGTGGAACACGCGCAGAAAGTGGGCCCCACCCGTGACCTCGAGCGCGACTGCACACGTCGGGAGCACGGCCTGGACGCCTTCGACCTGGACCGAGTCGTTGACGGCCACGTGGATGGTCTTGACCGGCACGAGTGCGAGCGCTTCTTCGAGGATGAGCCGTAGAATTCTGTCGGCGTATCGGCGAAAATCCATTGCGTTGGTCTCCGGACTGCGCAGCAGCGTGAGCAGCAGCGCCGTCGAGCGCGACTTGAGCTCGCACACGAAGGCGGTGTTCGACGCCAGCTCGGCGGGCTTGGACGTGATCTTGATCTTGGGTGGCGCGCCCTTGGGGCGTGGGCGCTTGGGGTGCTTGGCAAGCGGGTTCTCGTCTTTGCGCGACAACACGGCGTCGCGGTGCTTGTTGAGGTTGCAGATCGCGGCGCGGCTCACTTGGTACTCCTTGGCGAGTGCGGCCTGCTTCTCGCCGTTCCCGATCCGCTGGAGGATGTTGCGGCGGTCGATTTCTCGCAGGTACCGCGAGCTCTTTGCCAACGTGCGCGCGCACGGATACGACGGCTGGGAGCGCGAGTCGGCCGGCGGCGTGGAGGCCTCTACCGAGCTAGTCGAGTCGTTCCGCACGAGCACAGCGGGGAGCGTGCGACGCGCGAGCCCATGAAT
Organism: Pythium rishiriense; assembly: GCA_023335895.1. NCBI lineage: Eukaryota > Oomycota > Peronosporomycetes > Pythiales > Pythiaceae > Pythium > Pythium rishiriense. Next base: position 16,206 of record JAADVT010000409.1, read on the forward strand.
CGGCCGTGCGTCTTCGGAAGCCACCAAAGCGGGGTCCATCGAGTCGCGACGGCCCACCAAGCCGGATCGCGGCGACGACCGAGACGAGGTGACGGGCTCAGGGCTCGCAATTCGGTGCAGCCGGTCCACGGACGCGCCGAGTCGTGGTGCCGTGGGCTCTGGGAAAGTCGTTTTCGTCGACGAGCGGCTCGTGCCACGGCGCGGATAGTAATTGTCTTCATTACGGTTCAACACCACGTCGTGGTCGTCATTGTTGTCGCTACGACTCGGCCGCACATCGGGCGACGGAGACCGTCGTTTCTTGGTGGCGAACAGCTCGGAAAGCCCCGGAAGCTGCGGCGAGGACGTCGATGAGCGGGAGCCGGGGCCGCGCGGGTCCCAGCGATCTGTGTAGTCACGCGAGTTCTCGATCCTTTCGTTGTTGTCTTCCATGGCCTCGTAGCAGCGACCCATCGCCGGGTAGACGGTGCGTGGACGCTGCGCCGCCATCGCCATGGATTCGGGTCGCTCGGCGCGGCTCGTCGGAGCGAGCGCCGGGCCTCGCACGCTGCGGTTCGTGAGACCGATGCGGTCGTCGCTTGGTGCGAACGCGTCGTAGCCCACGACGTCGCGCCGGAGCGACGGCGTGTACACGCGTGCCCCAGCGTACGCGAGGTAGGCCGAGGGCGGGTCGTCGCCCTCGCGGCGGCGCTTGCTCGGTGGGTACATGAGCACGTCGAGGGAGGAGACGACCTCACTGCTGTCGTGGGCTTCAGTTAACGCCGTGGGAAAAGTCCTGCGCTACGACGGACGTGGGGAGGGGGCAGCTGATGAGACTGTGGACTCACGCTGCCACACGCGACCAAGGGAAGGTGTTTGCCGCGAGCTCGCTGGTTTGAATGCGCACGGGAGAACCGCGCTGTGGGTTTCCGTCAGCGCGTTGGTGAATGGCCGACGGAGCGGAGAAGTGATCGTGTGAGCGGTGACCACGACCGGTCGTTTGGTCTCTCCCGGGACACGCACAAATAAACACGACCACAAAGCCCCTGGATCAGGAGGGATGCCGGGCCGGGCGACGTCGGCACGGACCATACTGGAGTCGAGAGACCGGAAGCTGGGATGCTTCACCGGTCCATTTCCGAAACGCACGGGTGGATGGCGCACGCTCCAGCGCAAGCGGGGGGTGATCCTGGCGCAGGTGGAAGAAGAAAACAAATAATAAAAATAAAAAAACGAACACACAGCGACCTCGGGCTCACTTTTGCGGAAATCCTATTACTGGTCGCACTCCCCAGCCCAGACGCGCGACTTTGCCGAGAATTCTTTCCACAAACGCAAGTCTTGACACCGCGGGATGTTCTAACTTTGCGAGCCTCATCCCCGAAGGGGTGGGCGTGGATCCACGCAGGGTGTGGTTTGGCCGTCTTTTTTTTTTTTTGGAGCTTCCACCCGGTGCCTTTGGTTTGAATTCTCCACTCGTGCATGTACCAAGTCGACGGTCGCTGCTTGAGCAGACAATCCATCGGCGGGTCCAAAATGCAACATGTCTGAGCAAATGCTGGCGAAAAACGTTAGCAGAACAGGGGGCGACCGGGCTAGTACCAAGAGAGGACTGGGTTCCACAAATAAAATAGAAGCCCTGGCTGGGACTCCGCAATTCTAAAACTGTGGAACCTGGAGCACATGTGAGCCACTCGCGTTCGAGAGCACCTCACCGCACACCTGAAAACGTCGAAGGGAACTGCGTCCAGATTTAGTGGTGAGTCTATCGGTGGATCCATGGCATTTTCGATCGGAATGCTCGAAATGAGAATCTGTTCATGTACACACTTTCCTAAAAATGCACAGTTGTGAATGCATTCTTATATGTATGAGGTGTCTGACGAAACAGTTCATATTATTTTGAAATGTGAGGCGATCCATTGGCGCCATCATCCGATCGTCCCCGACGTTCTCCTTCTTTTCGTTTCCACAGCCCCCACACAAGCCACCTTTGGAAAAGCCCTGGGAGGCGGCGTCCTTTGACTCTGCCAACACAATCCGGCGCAAGTTGACCTTCCGATGCGCCTCTTGGACTCAGTCGGTTTTATCTTCGAATCGAAGCATCTCGCCTTCGGCCGGGAACGAGCCCCGGCCGTCGGTTTCCTTCTTCGCGTCATCCTGCGATTGCTCAGCCGCGTGGCGCGCTGCCATTGGAGGTCTATTCGGAGGACGTCTCCATTTTCATCCAGTGCTCGTAGTCTCAGGATTGAGCCAACAACAAAACCGGAAAAGATCTCGTGAGCTGCCCACGTGACGACTCAAAAAACCGCAAACCGACTTCAACATGTATAGATATGTAATTCAAAGCTTCTTCATCGTATATTCGAGTAAGCCTATGTCTTTCGTAAATTACGAAACTGAGTCCGTCTACAATCGTAGAATCCAACGCCACCATCTCGATGGCCAGATCGAACTACTGTGAACGACCAATATGAGCGACCCCCTCGCCGCGCTGCTCCGCGAGGTCGAGGCGCTCGAGGCGGTGCGTACTCCACTGTGTGTGTATGTGTGGGGAGCTGACGGATCAGGGGGCTGACGGTGGCTCGTCTCTCGACAGATCGAGAACCCGGAGGCGACGCCGTACGCGTCGCACTACCGCATCATCGAGACCCTCGGCAAGTGGCTCTCGACGCCGCTCGCGCCGCTCGTACGTGTATTTGTATCAAGGGGAGGAGAAAGAACAGGAACAGGGACTGACACAGTATGTAGGAGCGCGCGATCGCGCACGCCAAGCTGGGCGCCACGTATCTCCACGTCGAGGAACCCCACAGTACGGACGGGCCCGAGCTCTCTCCATTTTTTTCTGTGTGGTTTGGCTCACAGTGCACGGCCGTGTATGTATCACTTTGTAGACGCGCAGCCCGCGCTCGAGAAGGCGGTCGAGGTCTTGTGTCCGCAGCTGCTCGCGTTCGCCGCGAGCGCGACGCCCTCACCCGCGGCCGCTTCGTCGGCGCCGACGCCGTCCAAGACCGAGATCCAAAAGCTTCTCGCCGGTTCGGAGCCTTGATGTGTATCGTACTACTTCGTCACTTTGGAGGGCCTGATAAGTTGGGGTTCGTGTTTTGTGCAGAGCTCCCGGCCGTACGTCTCAACGAGGATGCGCGAGGCCATGCCGAGCACGTGCTGGAGCTGCTGAACCAGACGGGGATCTTGTGGTTTAACCGCTCGCTGCCGCTGCGCGCGCTGTGCTACTTCAAGGCCTGCGCGGAGCTGTGCGCGTTCCTCGAGAGCGAGGGCGTGGCCAATGGCGACAAGGCCGAGCTCCTCGTGGCGCTGCGCACCCACGCGTATTTCTACTTGGCCCAAGTGTACGGTTCGCTGCAGCTCGCGGACGAGTCGGCATTGTACTGCCTCGCGACGCTCGAGTTGCAGCTGCAAAGTTACACGGCCGGGCCGTCGAGCGACCCGACGAATGTCCACGAGTGGATCAAGAACGGCCTCCGACTTGTGGACTACTATATTGAGACAGAGGACGGCAACCAAGCCGCGACCTGCCTGTATGCGTGCGAGTTCATGCTGCAGCACCACTTGTCGGTTGCTGCGGACGGAGTAGAGTCCAACGACGATGCTGTGACCACTGACGAGCGTGATCAACGCCGCGCTGAGATCTATCTGGCGTGGGCGAGACTGCAGCAGCAAACACTCCAGCTCGCCCAGCTGTACCGCGAAGGAGTCGCCCCGGCGCCACGCACTATCCAGTATGTCGACAGCGTCGTCCGACGCGCGTCTCTTGACGATACATTGAAGCACCTGCAAGCGTCCGTTCCTGATTCGAGCTCCGCTGTTCGTATGACCTACTACCCACCACACAGTGTTGTCTCGTTTGATAACGCACGCGACGTGTTCAAGATGGGTGCTAGCGCCTGTGAAGCCGCGCTGAAGATTTTCGTGCTTGATGGGTATGTGACCGCGCATATCCAACTGCTCCAACTCCACAGCCAGCTTTACCGCCGGTTGATTTCGTGGGAAACGGATCTCAAGCGCCAAATCGCCATGCACCTTCGCCGACTCGCGTTGTTGACACCGCTGTTAGGCAATGTCATCAACCCGCGTGCTTATTGTGCCAAGCTGCAAGAGCTGTACTTTGAGAGCGCCGAGACGGCCGCTGAGATCTTCGACCTGAAACAGTTCAAAAAACGTGGAGAGAACGACCCGAAGACCACAGCATACATTCTCAAAGCCGTCAATTGGTACCAACAGTACTTGTTTCTGTTCTACGCGACCGATGAGAGTGAAGATGCCGCGCGAGCCCGCGTGACTGGCCAGGACAAGATGATCATCGGCGGCAGCTCGGCTCTCTTGCCCAGCTCGTCTTCTAGCTCCACTCCCGCCGAGCTGAAGGCTGTGCTGCAGGGCTATTTCTCGCTCGCTCGCGCCTGTAGCAAAGTTGTCATGGCCCAGGACCATGAGAAAACCGTGGTGTTGTGGAAGAAAGCGATTAAGTATAACGAGGCGGTGCTGGCGCTTGTGAAAAAGTATGAGCAACTGCCCTCGAACGATGCCAACGCGAAGCGTTTGAAGGAAATTTTCAAGGCCGAAATGAACATTTGCGAAGAAATGCTCGAGTTGCTCCCAGAGAAGATCAATCAGCTCGTGTACAATGGCAAGGCTCTCTGAGGTAGTTTGCCTTCGATGCACTCCCTGTGTGTCGACAACCGAAAGCACTAGTCCCAGCACAGGTTAATACAGAGACTTTACGAAGCCGCTTGTGCTTGATTCTAGAAAGTGAAGTTTCCGATCGATAGCGCTTGAAGAGATTCTAGAAATGCGTCATTCCCTCCATCCCGGCGCCTAGAGCTTTCGCGTGTGTGTTCTTCATCGGTAGAGTTGCCATCCATCTCCCATTCACCCTCCTGGGAACCTTCCGAGTCGTCGTCGTCACACAATCCTTGGGAGCTGTAAGGAGACGTGACAATATGTGGAAGTTCGAGGAGCTCGAGCAGCACATCGGTCTGTGGGCTCCCCAACTCTTCATCGTCGCGAGCGATGTCGTGCTCATTATCCAGACCTGGCGCCGTGACCTGAAACTCTCCGGGCCATTCTTCCACCGCTCGCCCACTTTGGACTCTCTCCTTCAATCGATGTCTCACCCACGCACGGTCTCTTTCTTGGATCTGAGCGCGGTGCGTTGGCATCCGAATATGATTTGGGCTCCTCGACATGACGTGGTGGGTAGCGCGAAGTATGGCAAGCCATTCAATGTCCAAAAGCACCGAGGGATCTTGGGTCATTTGACTGGGCTGAAACACGGACTGTTGAATCGGTTCAATGTCGACAAATTCAAACCACGGGCGATTCGGAAGACACTTATCCAGGGCCAAAAATTTGGTAGTTTTGGGCAAATGGGGGTGGTCTTCGTGTTGGACGGTGGCTTCGAAGCGATAGTGCATGTGCCCCGCGAACCAATGCCTCGGTCGGAGCGTGTGGAGCAACGTCTCCCCAGCGTAGCTGCCGAAACTGTCTTCTTCGATGCTTGCGCGAAAGCCCGGTCGATTTTGCATCAGCGTCTCCTTGTCGCCGTGGTCTTCGATCTTGCGCGGCCAGTCGTGCGACAGCATAACATCGACCGTGCCAGTCAAATGTGAGAGCTGGTACACTTCGGACTCGCGTGTATGATGCACCGAGTACAGTGATTTCTTGGTGTACGGTGCGCGCTCGTGGTGGCCGCGTCGGTAGTTCTTCGCATCAAAGATCCCCGAAAAGCCAGCAATGCGCAACCCAAGTACGTTCACCACGCCAGCGGCCCCCAAGTAAAACATGTTGGGCGCGATCCATCCGCCGTAGTGGAGCTCCTGCAAGAAGTTGGAGGCCTCGTGGTTGCCGCCAATGACGATCGTCAGCACGGACGCGCGCTTCTTTCCGCTGTAATACTCGTGGAACTCGTTCATGCGCCTGTACTTGCGCGGACAGGCCTGACACTCGAGGTCGGTGCGGTTGCGCAGGCTCTGGACGTCGCCGCAGCAGAGCAGCAGCTCGATGGGCGGCTCGCCACGGCGCGCGGCGGCGGCGTTCACCTGCCCAATGTGCGCGTACATCGCATCAAACTGGCCGTGCGCACAGCCCACGACGCCCACGCGCACCATCCTTGTCTTGTTCCTGTCGGGCGTGGCGATTTTGTGTGGCGTCCGGATATCCAGAGCTCAATTCTTGTTGGCTTCACGACCAACACTCACACATCACACATCTACCTACATTCCCTTACGCACCATCACTCCTCATCAATATATACCGGTAACCCACTGGTTTTGTACCAGTATCTTGTTTTCCACTGCATGTGTTTTTCTCTCTCTCTGTGGGCATATTGGTTCAACATCCGCCGAAGCGCCCCTCTCCATACTCAGCCCAAGAGAGATCCGGCGCCCCGACGGCTGACCCATGGAGTGGGCGACGCAGTGGCACGGGCCCGAGGGCAAAGTACACGCCGACAAGCGCACCGTCGAGTACACGGGCCGCGGCAACCACAGCGCCGACGCCGTGAGCTTCGTGGGCGCGGTCTCGGTCGCGCAGGCGCTGTCGGCGCGCGCCCGACGCGACGACGCCGACCGCGCACGGCGCGCGCCGTGTCTCGCGACGCCGCTTGATGACGCGCCGAGTGGAGCCACGGACGTGACGTCTGTGGTCGACGCCACGGCGCGTCCGTCGCGTGCGCACGAACCCAAGAAGACGAGGCACCGAGGCAAGGCCACCGGCGCCCGCAAGAAGCGCCGCGTTGGAACCAAGAACGAGGGCGACGTGAGGAGCGACGTGGAGGAAGAGGAGGACGAGGAGGAAGAGGACGGCGACGATGACGGAGACGGCGAACACGAGCTGCGACAACTACCGGTGTATTACTTTGAGGTCCTGGTGCTCGCGACGCGCACCTTCCAGAGTGACCCGGGCGGCGCGGTCGCCAGCGACAACGACCGCCGAGGTCCCGGCTCGTATCCGCATTTTGGCGATGGTGATGACCGTGAGGACGAAGAAGAGAACGGCGATGAGGATAGTGAAATGAAAGACGACGAGGACGACGACGACGACGACGAGAGTGACGACGTCGCGATGGAAGTGGATCTGATGGAGCGCGCATTCACGGGCGGTGGCGCTAGTGCGCCATGGCGCGGGCGCGCTCGGCGTCTCATACACGACCACCTTCGGATCACGACACGCGACACTTTGTCGTCGCCGAGTGAGGGAGGAGCAATGTCTTCGTTGAGGAGAGGCGACACCACAACAGTGGGGGAGAATGGTAATGGAACGGAAGGTGTCACTGCTGATAGCAACAGTGACAATTCCAGCCAACAACCCTCACGTCAACAGCAGCCCAACGGAAACGGTAGTGCAAGCAGCGGCAGTCTCGTGCGATCGACATCTTCGACGCTGTCCCCACCTTCTCCACCTCACATGACCCACCAGCAACTGCTACTCTCATTTCCACTGAGTTCCAGCACAATCCATCAGATCCGACTACGGCTGGAACGACAACACCAGCAGACCCAGTCACATCGTCGTCGTTTTTCATCGTCAGGCTCGTCCGAATCGGGTACTGTGTCGCTCACGTCGGCAATATCAAGCATTCACGCACGCCAGCGTCGCGAAACAGTTCGTCGAAAGCGTTCCAACCACCGGATTGCTGTCGGGTTCATCTTCTCCAAACACGGTGGGGATTACAAGCGTGATATTTGCCATGAAGAGCTCGGTCGTCAGGCCTGCGGCATCGCGCTGGTGGGCAAGACTGGTGCGGTTCTTTCCAACGGACAAACATTTATGCAAACAAACGCGCGATTTGGTCATGGAGACACTGTCGGATGCGGCGTGATCCTTGACACAAGGACATTTTTTTGGACAATCAACGGAAAGCTTGTCGCGACAATACCGGTCACAGATGTACATCACCTCGACGACACCGGGGACCACAGCATTAGCGAGAGTGAAGGAAAAGAGTGGTTTACTCCCTGGGCCGACCACTTACTCCCAGCGGTGAGCCTTCACGACAATGGTGAATGTGTGCGAGCAACATTCGGCGAAGTCCCACGAGAGCGATTTCGATTCGACGTGGAATCATTCAAACACCAACAACTGAGATGTCGCCAAAGAACGTTGTCGACTTATGCGAGCGCGAAAACTCGAAATGGATTCACCGTGCGCGCGAACGAAGAAGACATCATGCATAAACTCGTGGAGGACTATTTTGTGCACTTCGGCTACGGGAGCGCCCTATCCGCACTCCACGACCTTCACCACGGAATTCATTCAGAGAGAATACTCCAAGGCGCTCGTTCTCTGGAGTTGCGGCATACCATCCGAAAGATGATCTACCAGTTCCGAACGCGAGAAGCTCTTCGGCACCTCGAAGCGGATGCAAGATATTCCTTACCGCACGATTCAAAGGTACTACGGCACTGTCATATCCTTTGCGTGGTGGATGCCTTATACGAGGGCCGAAGTATGAAGAGTGAGGGAACCAGCACAGAAGCGATCAACACGGCCCAAAACGTCCTGCAGGAATACCTCTCTGAACCAGGCAAGCAAAGCGAGCGCTTGGATGAGATTCGAGAGTTCATGAGCGTTCTGCTATATCCATCGGTCGATGAGGTGCCCGACGATTGTCCAGGGCGACGGTTCTTGATCTGGGCGTTCCGCGAAGAAGTGGCAGATGCTTTGAACGAGATTTTGTTGGGGGACGAGATCAAGCCATGCGCTCTGGAAACTCTTGTCGACGATCTTTCCGGGCTCCAGCATGAGTGTCTTGCTACTGGTGTATCACCGTTTCCAGCTGATGAGAGTCATGGTCACGCGTCCGGTTACCATCCGAAGCACAAACGCGCGCATGAACACAAGAAACGCCGAACCAGCGGCCGGCAATCGGAAGACTCTGACGACGATAACGGCGAAGTATCTCATTCGTCATCCTCTGGCGCGAGCGACGACAACGATGATGACGACGACGATGAGTAAAGGCTCTACCGATGCAAATCGTGCAGATACATTGAGCTCGACCCAGACCAGCCAGATTGGTACGTCTAACCTCATTGAACTTTCTGCAAGCATTCCACGAGCGGTGGTATGTGAGACGAAGGTGAGCGAGCAGTAGGCGTGTGCACTCTTGCCTTAGGAGAGGCCCAGGCCAATACGTTCTTGTACTCTTGCTGCTTGGTCGACAACAATGAATCGTTGAACGTGCTCCTCTTTTTACACAACACTTCAAATTTACGCGAATGATGTGCTGTTGTTCGGATGCACCAATACTACGAAGTAGGGTAGTCTGTACTGTTAATGACCACGACTAGGAAGCCGGTTGCTGACGTTCAGGACGCCTGGTACAGTGTAGCAAGGTGGCAGTACTCGACGTTTTATTTGTGGAGAAGCTTGGCATCCTCTGTTAGCTTGTTCAATTCCCGCAAGCGGGATGGTGTGAAAGCAGTCAGTGTAGTAGTCTCCACACCGATGCCGCCGATCACAGATCTCCTCGGGCCCATTGCACTCACCATGCCATTCTCCAATCTATCATCTCCAAGTCAACTCCCTCGCTCCCCCGCTCCTTCCTCGTCCTCAAGCTATGAAGTGCTCGATCCTGCTCTCCTGTGTGGTCGCTGCCATGGCGGCACCTAGCGTCGTGAACGCACATGGCTACATGATGCTCCCCAAAGCCCAACTCGCATCGGGTGACCCGACGCGCTACGCTGCGACGGTCCGTGGCCAGACTGTACTGACCGTTCCGGAGGGTGGTTCGTTCTCAAACACACCGCAAGTCAACGTGGACTCGTTCACTAAAGCCTTCAAGACCAGCGGGTTCAGCTCGCTCAAGGCGCTCATCGAAAAGGCCTCGCCGTCGACGCCTTCTTGTGGCATCACCCCGCCCGGTGGTGACGCGCAAGATGTCCCAGACCATGTCGAGTGGTCGGCGTTCGCCGACTCCCACGTCGGTCCGTGCGAGGTCTGGTGCGACAACACGCTTGTGTTCCAAGAAGACAACTGCGCGGGCAAGTACCCGGCCCGGCCGGCCAAGCTGCCGATCAACAAGGCCCAGTGTAACGGCGCGAAGCAGATGAAGCTCGTGTGGCTGGCGCTCCACTCGGAAGACTGGCAGATCTACATCAACTGTGCACCGCTCAAGAGTACGGGTGGTGGAAGCAACCACAATGCTGGTAACCCGTGGCAGCAAGCTCCACGCAGCCACCGTTTCCCCAATGGCACGCATGCGTGAACGGGAACGGCGTGATGAAGGATATACGGCGAGGTATATCAGCATTCGATGTCGTATGTGTAGTGGCAGTGACTTGACGTAGGTGTTTTGTGGATAATGAATGGAATCTCTCATCGTCACGATGAATTGTATCCACAACTCCCCGCATAGTTCCTCGTTCTGGACAGCTATTATAATAGGTCTGGTCAATACGACGACACACTGGAGGGCAATCAGTGTGGCAACCTTCAAGCCTCATACATCAACACCGACGTCACTGAGTCCATTGTCAACCGTCAACAAAATGTCAAGAATCACGCCGCATCCGACGGTCTCTCCGAATCGCCCCTGTCATACCCACTTTTCATTTAGCGATTTGTACGTAGCAATAATTTCCACTGTGCAATGGCCACTGCGAGTTTGAAAGCATGGGAGTACGTAGAAGGCAAGAGTATGATTACGCGAAGATGAACCTAACATTGAGTTAAGACTACAGGCTTTAGAAAGCACGAGGGCACAAAGTTGTACATGTAGCGCGTGGGATGGAACACATCTGTGACGCGATCCGCCAGGGCGTCTAGACTTCCTGCAGATCATCAAAGTCTAGCGAGCGTCCAAACCCTCCCTGAGCCTTGTTCTGGTTGTTGCCGCCGGCATTGCGGTTGTTGTTGTTGTTGTTGTTGTTGACATTGCGGTTGTTGCCGTTGCCGCTGTTGCCGTTGCCACTGTTGTTGTTTTTGCTGCTCCCGCCAGAGTTCGCCATGCCAGGAGTTGACCCACGCGACGTGGTCGCGGGCGCCGGCGTCACGGCCGGCGTGGCCGCGGCGCTGCCGCCGTTGTTGGCGTTGCTGTTCCCCGCACCGCTCGACGCCGCCGAGCCCGTGCCCTTGAGCGGCGCACAGTTGACGTAGATCTGCCAGTCCTGCGAGTGGAGCGCGAGCCAGTAGAACCGCATCTCCTTGGCGCCCGCGCACCCGGCCTTGTTGTACGAGAGCTTGGCCGGCTGCTGCGGGTACTTGCCCGCGCAGTTGTCCTCCTGGAACACGCGCGTGTTGTCGCACCAGACCTCGCACGGACCGACGTGCGAGTCGGCGAACGCCGACCACTGCACCTGGTCGGGCAGGTCCTGCGCGGCGCCGCCCGAGGGCGTGATGCCACACGTCTTGCCCGTCGGGGTCTTTTGCTCGATCAGATCGCGGAGCGTCTTGAACGTGCTCTGCGCCTTGAAGGCCTTGGTGAACGAGTCCACGTTGATCTGCGGCGTGCTCGAGAACGAGCCGCCCGAGGGCACCGTGAGCACGGTCGAGCCGCGCACTTCGGACGCGTACCGCGTCGGGTCGCCGGACGCGAGCTGCGCCTTGGGCAGCATGAGGTACCCGTGGGCGTCCACCGAGACGGCGGCCGCGGCCACGCAGGCGAGCACGAGCGCGGTCTTCATGGTCTATATGGAACGAGGGACTGGGGGGGG